>OOFE01014960.1:0-16575 GCA_900323365.1 Monocentris japonica | reverse complement strand
ACAGTAGAGCCAATAACACACACACACACACACACACAAAACAAACACTCTCACTCACGCACGCACGCACGCACGCACACACACAGGGATAATCGGAGATAGTATAATCCTTGCACATCCCTTTCTCTCTCCTCTCTTTTTTTCTCACGCAGGCATACGCGCTGTTACAGTCCCACCTATACCAAGTTTCTTTTCCAGACAAAATTTTCATTTTCTCTTGTACAGCCTCGTTAACCATCTTATATCAGTATAGGACTAGTGATATAGTCCTTAATGTGAACTACTGCGGAATTCCTATAGCCTACAGATGGACACACGGGGTGCGAAGAAAAGACTGTGTGAAAAATGGCATGCAGTCTGCCTTTTTGTGTTCATAACATGTTTCTTGGATGCAGTTTGGGGACAGATCCGCTACTCAATCCCAGAAGAACTGGAGCACGGGGCTTTTGTTGGGAATATTGCTGAGGACCTGGGCTTGGATTTGGAGAGGCTCTCTGCGCGCAGATTCAGGATAGTCTCAGGTGCCAAAAAGCAATACCTGGAGGTAAATTTGGAAAACGGGGTTTTATTTGTTAACGAAAGAATTGATCGTGAAGAATTATGCGAGCAGAGTTTGTCCTGCTCTTTTCATTTGCAAGTGGTCATCGAAAACCCTCTGGAGCTATACAGGGTAGAGATGGAGATTTTGGACGTGAACGATAACTCTCCCAGTTTTCCGTGGACGGAGTTTAATCTGGATATATCCGAGTCCGCTGCGCCGGGGTCCCGTTTCCCACTGGAGAGCGCGCAGGACTTGGACGTCGGATCCAATTCGCTCCGCACATATTTGCTGAGCGTAAACGAGCATTTCGTTTTGGACATCCAGACGCGCAGTGACGGCAGTAAATTTGCGGAACTAGTGCTGCAGAACTCGCTGGACAGAGAGCAGCAAAGCGCGCATCAAATGGTCCTGACGGCGGTGGACGGAGGCGAACCGGAGAGGTCCGGTACTGCGCAAATCGATGTAACAGTTTTGGATGCGAATGATAACGCACCTGTGTTTGACCAGTCTTTCTACAGAGTGAGGCTTGTTGAGAACGCACCTAAAGGGACAGTTGTCATAAAACTCAACGCGTCGGATTTAGATGAGGGCCCCAACGCTGACATCACCTACTCCTTTAGTGGACACGCTCCCATCAAAGTGCGCCAGCTGTTCAGCGTCGACTCCCGCACGGGGGAAATCAAAGTCAAAGGGGTGATAGATTACGAAAAGGCCAGGATGCATGAGATATATGTCCAAGCTAAAGATAAAGGACCCTCCGCCGTGGCAGTTCACTGTAAAGTCCTAGTGAATGTTCTGGATAAAAATGACAACTTTCCGGAGGTGATCTTGACATCTGTATCCACACCTGTCCAGGAGGACGCGCCTCCGGGGACAGTGATAGCTGTCATCAGCGTGATGGACAGAGACTCGGGTGAAAACGGGAATGTGGACTGTGAGATCCCGCACCATGTCCCCTTTCAGCTGCACTCCTCCTTCAAAAACTACTACACACTAGTAACTTGTGATTTTCTGGACAGAGAGATGGTCGCCGAGTATAACATCACGCTTACCGCCCGGGATATGGGCACCCCGCCCTTATTTACCCGGAAAACTATTTTAGTCCAAGTGTCTGATGTGAATGATAACGCGCCTCACTTCAAACAGCCGTCCTATACGGTTTATTTGACCGAGAATAACGCGCCAGGAGCGTCCATTTGCTCGGTGACGGCCCTGGATCCAGACTCAGGTCAAAATGCATATCTCTCCTATTCTATACTGGAAGGTAATATACAGGGAATGCCCGTGGCCACATACGTCTCGATAAACTCAGACAACGGGAACATTTACGCACTGCGATCTTTTGACCACGAACAGCTCAGAAACTTTCAGATCACAGTTCAAGCTCAAGATGCGGGCTTTCCTCCCCTGAATAACAACGTTTCCGTAAATATCTTTATTCTGGACCAAAACGACAACGCACCTGTTATCGTGTCACCACCAGCACCGCAAAACATCACGGCGCCTAGGGAAGTTGTGCCCAGGTCAGTCGATGCTGGTTACCTTGTGGCCAAAATTACAGCGGTTGACGCAGATGCGGGTCAGAACTCGCGTCTTTTTTACCAGATGCTGCAGGCGACAGACCCGAGCTTGTTCAGCATTGCTCTGTACACAGGCGAAATCAGGACGATACGCAGATTGGTGGAGAAAGACCCCGCAAGGCAAAGACTGGTCATTCTGGTCAAGGACAATGGTCAGCCGCCCCTCTCGGCCACAGTTTCCATCATCCTGTCAGTGGTTGACAGCTTGCCAGATTCACAGCCCGATTTGGGTGACCTGTCACTGAGCCCACATCACAGCTCCAACCTCACCCTGTATTTAATGGTATCCGTGGGCGCAATCTCTTTCACGTTTCTGGTGGCTATTATTGTCCTGGTTGCAGTAAAAGGATTGAAGGGCAGACCCTCCATCCAAGAACACAACTTCCCCTGCCTCGGTGGTTGCTGCCGTTCTCGGTCAGAGACGTCTACCACCACAGATGTGTTCAAAAAGTCCAACTTAAATGTACAAATATCTACAGGCACATCCAATTGCGCCGAGACTAATGGCAACAGCACCCTTTCCCAGGTTTATTGCTATAAAATGTGTCTGACACCGGAATCGTCCAAAAGTGATTTCATGTTCCTCAAGCCTTGCAGCCCAATAATGGCAATTCCCCGGAATAACGCCAAGAGCACAGACTATCTGACCTCTGGCTGGAGTGCGCTGGACCGCAACGAGCTGGCCAACAACAGAGCCGCAACTCCAAACGAGGTAAGAAATACACTGAAGCACACAAAATGAAAATCAAATATTTTGCTGTTTGGCTTGCTGTCAAAGTAAAATCAATAATTTTACCAGCAACAAATGGTGTAACGAATTACTATTTGAATTTCAGCATTAGCTTTCCAGTTATATCAATCTTCTATGCTTTCCTCATTGTCTTGTCACACTAAACCAGCTTGGATGAGAAATGACAGAAAAGTTTACTTTCTCCGGCTGGAAGTATTCACTGTAAAAACCCATAGTGCAATTTAGTGAAATCAACTTTAATCATTAACTCAATGTATAGTTGTGTTTGTCAATTTCACCTTGCAGTTGCTAGCTGTCAGCTTCAGGATTTATAACCATGAGTTCATGGTAAGGACATCATACCAAGGGTTCACTAAACTAATCATATTACAGTGTAATAAGAAGCAGCATTGGCTTATTAGTATACTTCCCAGCATGCATTGCATTTGAGTTAACTCTCAACCCTTCCTTCTTCTTGTTTGGATAAAGTTGCAGTTTTAAGACATGAGAACAACGAATGAACTTTGAACCAACTATTCTGTCCTATTTCAGTCAACTTGCAGTTTTAAGGCAGCCAGGAAACGTAATATTTCGCATTGTCCCCACTAGGCTACTTTGATTTTAGCAAACAAAATGATGACAAGAACACTGGACATCAACCCCAGTCCTCACATTCATATCATTCACAGGAGAGGCAAATGAGTTATCCTAATTTTTTTCAAGAATACTGTAAGAAATTACTGTTTACAGAGAGTAATAAGTAATGTAATATTACTTTTAAAATGAGTTAAGAGTAATAAGTAATATGTTGCTTTTTGGAGTAATGAGTCCGACACTGATACTTATGACTTTTTGAGTTTCTGTCCATAGAGCTTGCATTGTAGTTTGGCTTTCACAAACAATAAGCCTAAATGACTTTGACCATACGGTAACCTGCACATCTAATGCATGTAGGACACGAGTGCATTGATAGACCAATGCAATGTCATTGTTGCAGTTGAGTTGGTCACTAATCTACCAAGTGCTGTTTCAATTTTGCAGCTTAAACACTCAAACCAGGACTGGACTTGGACAAAGAACCAACGGAACTCGGCATGCAAGAGGTGAATATATAGCGAGGGAGCCACACCAAAATAGCACCAAAATATTAGAGAACCAGGACCTGGAACGCCTATCTAACACCAGATCAAGACCTGCAAGATCTGACTAAACCTCTAAGATGAACACACAGACTTAAAATGGAGACACATGGCATTAGACACATGTAGCATAGCATTTCCAGACCGCCTGTTTATGTGGATATGGAAACGGTCTGATTTGTAGCTTTTATTGGGAATGGTCAATCTGATCTCATGTTTGCTGTCTGAGCATGTGTGCACTCTGCACTTTGTGTGACTTTTGTCACAATTCAACCCTTTTATTATGACACTTTTTTGTTTTAACTGTCACACTCCACCAGTCTGTCCACCTGGGTCTGTTACAGATCTCAGTGCTTAAGACACTGCAAAAGAACAACCCAAAAAGAACAAAGCAGTTATACGATAAGCAGTAATGAAATACAAGCTATATAAACATGACACATTTCATCAATCATAGGGAATTTACTGTATGGAATTCTTGGAATACACTTTTCACCTGGTTCCTGCAAGTGCTGATCGCAAA
The DNA here is from genome assembly GCA_900323365.1 of Monocentris japonica. Classification (NCBI taxonomy): domain Eukaryota; kingdom Metazoa; phylum Chordata; class Actinopteri; order Trachichthyiformes; family Monocentridae; genus Monocentris; species Monocentris japonica. Next base: position 12,062 of record OOFE01014960.1, on the reverse strand, counting down.
TGAGCAATATTCAAGAATTTTTTTCTTCTGGCCAGTGCCGATGGTGACAGTAAAGATGAAATATGAATGCACTCATTTTCTCTTGTATATGCTTAGGTTGTTTTTGCTGTGTTTTTACTGGAAAATGTTGATCCACTTATTTTAATCTAGGCCGGACAAATGGCAATTTCTGCCTTCACCACTTCACCATCTGTCTGCAGATGTGCAGACGTTAATAAGGAGATAACTATCAATGTGGCAACATCCTCTCATGTGTAAACGCATGTGTGTAGCGTAGACACTCTAAGTATGCGTTCTAGGTACTGGTTTTCCAGGGTTTAAGCTGAAATACCACGCCATAGTGAATACAGTGTTAAACCAATTACTATGCACACACACACACACACACACACACACACACACACTTAAACTTTTGTTCTCTCTCTCTACAGGTATAGTTCAGTAAATATGGAGAGCACTCTTCCACGTCAACCCAAACGTGATCCAGAGGGGTTTTCCTGCTCTGTGGCACCACAGTACTGGACCTGGGGAAACCATATGCGTGGTAAGTGGCAAAGAGTAGTGTCACTGCTTACATAGGGGCCTTTAGTTTGGGCCCCATGAACCTAAGGATTTAATCTAATCACATATAGGTGAACCTCAGAAGAGACACACTTGACACAAAGTATAATATCACAGATCACAGAAAAATTGAAATTAGGACCATAAACATAAAACCACCACATTCAGATGTAGTGTATATAAATACGAGGTCTTAGTAGAAATAGTCTTATAACACAAATTGTGGTTTATGTGCATTTTCACAGACTGCAAGATGTCTCTTCAGGAGGAAGCAGTTCCTAACTACTCATGGACTCCAAAGTACACTCAGCCTAACTCTGCGCAGCCACCACCAGACTACCAGCACAACGTATACATTCCTGGCACCCCATCTGGCTACTGCACTCTGAAGCCGGCACCCAGAGGTGAACTGGATGTGTACAACACCTTCTCTACTTTTGGGAAGAAAAAGAGATTCCTCTCAACATATGAACAAACTCTGGACAAAGATGATAGTCTCATAAACAATGATATCTTTAAGTGATGCATGAACAATATATTCTCTGTCAGGATGATATATGTCATTAATTGATTAGTTCTATCAGTAACAATAATTCATCATTACTCTTGATCTTGGGGGCTGACAGAGTGAGCTTGTCCTACTCCCAATGGAATATAGTGCCACTTCTTATATCATTATGAATCCCACTATTATGTTTGTTTATGTTTAATTAATTGGATTGAGGACATTTTTCCCCTCAAATTGTCAGAGGCTGGCAGTATGATACAGTTAAACAAATGTAAACACATTTGTTTACATTTATGTTTACATTTATTTTTGTTTACATTTATGTTTTTTATGATACAGTTAAACAAATGTAAACACATTTGTTTACATTTATGTTTACAAAATATTTTGAGGGTTTTGCAACTGACAAAGACAGAATTTTCTATCAAGTCAAGCCGTTAAAGAATATGTGTGTGTGTTGTATCTATAACTGACATATTCACCAATGAATATGTGTTTTTTTTATCTATAACTGCTATCAACAACAAAACAAATCCTCTGTTAGGGTATTATTATTCATGATTAGATCCAGGTCGGATAAACAAGTCAGACAATTTACATTGGCTACGGTTACACTTGTCATTTCAGTGGGACTTTTATCGTCTGATCATGTCAGGATGCGTTAAGTGATAAGTCTGGATGCACCAAAATTGGATTTTGCTCATATTCCTTTCAAATCTTCAAAACCAGATATGGAAGGCTCCCATTGTGATCACAAGTCTATGGAGTCTTGACACAATCTAGCCACAAAGCGCATAGAAGCAGTGCAAAGAGATGGAGAGGGATTATGTAGAAAAGTAATGCAGACACAGATTTAGCAGATATAGCAGCTATTTTCAGGTGTTGGCATACAGCAATGTGAGCTCATAAGATTTGATTGTTAAGAATCAGATCTCAAAAAAATCACATCAAAATGATGAGTGTAACCATAGCCATTAGTACCTCCTGATGTATAAAACCAGGTATGACTCGTTGGTTCTCACTGGTTATATGCGTTCTATATGACTTGGTATGACCGGTGGGTGTGATTTATTTATCTATAGATCATTTAGACAGTTACATATTTATTGTTAGTGGTACTAATGACTCTGTATATGTATATGTATATATTAATATCAATAAAGCTGTCATCAACTCTGTCTATAAATCCAGACATCTTTTCACAGAAATGCATCTCATTCACATTTTTCATTACTTTTAAAGTTTGCAAGATAAAATAACAAATCAAATGGTTCATACATTATGGTCCAAGTCACTATTCCGTTGACAGCATTTACAAACAAAAGTGTTACCAGAGTATTTCTTTGAGAGAAGGTTTGAATTTTAAGCAACCTGCTTCGTGGTACAGTAGACATAGTTAAAAATGATGTCTTTTAATCAATGGCAACTTTGCCAACATGTTCTGAATTACAACTTAAATTAAATAGGCACAATAAATACTTCAGTGGAAATATTATGTAACAGGATAGCATTAATATCGGCAGGTTCAGGTTAAAGCTTCTTAAATGAATTCACCCACAGCAATTCATAGTTCCATGAGTGGACCTTTTTCAAAGACAAGCATGAAGAGCTTAGCTATATGTATTGTATGATTATTAACAACTTCAGGGTCACATTTATTAAGTTGTACTTGATTACAACCTTGCGATTCATGTTTATAATTCTAAAGAACCACTCACGCTGCACTCATCACACCTCTTTCAGAAATGTATCCGTCATCAGGAGTTGGCATATAACTAAAAACTTTTTTACATCAAGTTCATAGTGTGTACATAGCAATTACTTGTGTTTCTACCTTGCACATTTATTAGATAACATTTGATCTTACAGCTTTTTATTTATTTATTTTCTTTTAAATGAGGGCATTGAATAAAATGAGATGAGAACTGTTAAATAGCTGGCTTCAAGATTGCCTCTCAAACAACAAAGTGGTGCAGAACTGGCAAGCCAGACAAAGCCAGCTCATGCCTTTATCCTATGGGCTGTTATGCCTCTGCTTATTTGAATACACATAATGCTTTCCATGCCTTTGCAAGGTCCTGTGGAAGCTGTAACTAGTCACATAGATGCTGACTGAAAATTGGCCCTGGAAAAGTGAATGGTGGTGGCATGTTGGCTCAGTGTTTTAGCACTATTGCCTCACAGCAAGAAGGAGTTTGATCCCCGGCCCCATGCCTGGCCCTTTCTGTGTGGAGTTTGCATGCTCCTCCCGTGTTTGTGTGGATTTTCCCGCAATGGACTTGCGACGTGTGCAGGGTGTTTCCCTGCCCTCTGCCCAATGCATGATGGCATAGGTTTCAGCCCACTGGACCATTTGGCCAGGTCTTGGAGTCCATTTAGTTTTGCTGCCAAGAAAAATCAGGGGGAAGTGCTTACAGCAAAGCCTTCCCCACAAGACCCTGAAGTTTGAAGGCAAGAGCCCAGCACAATCCTCACCTACGGTAGAAAAAAGTCCACCTATGAGCATTACAACCTCATCTGCAGGTTTGCTGTCTGTGTAAAGGCAGGGGTCTCAAGCAGCTGCAGGTTCCTACAAAGAACCACTTCAAGCAAGCACAAGTATATTTGAAACCTATGGAATATATAGTTGTTGTTTGTGTTGCAGAATGACTTTATGGATCAAACTGCCATTTAACCTCTCTCTCTAGACATTCATAGACAGTATAAACTTATTGTAATAATCCCAAAGACCCATCTCCCCTACCACAGCAGAAACTCAACTACCCTTGACCAATAGGTTAATCTTGGGCTTCGGCCTGACTGCCTCAATGGAAGTTCAAAAGGCTGGGAGCCAAGGCTCAAACCCAGACCCAGAAACTCTCTCAAGATTGACTCAAATGGATAAGACCTTCAGGCAAAAGCTGAACCTACATCCATGTCATTTAGAGACTGAACCTGAAGGATAAATCAAGATACAACTATATTCTGCCAAGGAATAACAGGCAGGCAAGCCAAGACATATCTGTTACGGTGTCACAACCAATACCAAAAACAAGCAGCCAGTCACAACAATATGTCCCAAAATTGACATAAGCAAAGAGATTGCCCCTCTTTGTCACAGAAACAATCCTCAGTTTCCACAACTCACCTCTGTTTGCGGAGAAGTCTCTTTTGTCGCCACAAGAGGATGCCCTTCCCTCACAGATTCCTGTACTTGAGCCTGACCATTAGGCATCTGATTGGCAGATTTGTCAAACCTTTCCATTGTTTATACAGAATGTGTAAAGGGGATACAGATTGCCATTCACCACATTTCCTGATGTTTCATTGGTATCATCACAACCACAGCAACAAAATCATTAGCACCTTCCCTACTGGAGGAGATCAGCCCTCTATGTACATCCAAGCGTTCAACTTAATGATAGGCTTTTGTTTTTAAGTTTGAACTATTTAACAATGTTTAAAAAACACTGAAACACAGGCTGACTTACATTTATGTATGTGTACATGCACAAAAGCATTCAGTTCCTGACAGACAGGCAAGGACTCCATGTACCCTTCAGCTTGTCCTCTCTCAACTCTCCTCTGCACCACAATATGTTGTAAAAGGAAAGAGCAGGTGGTAACATAGTTTTGGTTGTACAATACGAAGAGATGTACAGGGGGTGAACAAAATAATGGAATCACTTAACAATATATGAATATCAAGCATCTTATGAGGAGTCGGGCCACCTTTTCCCATCAGAACAGCTTCAATCTTCCTTGAAATGCTGTCATACAAGTCCTGAACTGTATGTGGTGGGATACTGGGCTGTTCTTCAAGAGGGCAGCTCTTTGAGGGAGGAAGGAGGTGGACATCTACTTCCTATGAAGGTTCAATAATGTTTAGATCTGGCAATTGTGAAAGCCATGGAAGATATTTGAATTCATCATGGTGTTCATGTGAACACTCTTAAATTTTGTAGGTACAGTGTTTGCATGAATGAGTGCATGTTGTCCTGTAAAATGGCTTCATATTCCTTGATTATACAACCGTGCACAGCAACCATCGCACCTAATGACTTCTATGAGAGAGCTGCCCATGCTATCATAGATCCACCACCAGGCATCCCAAAGCAAACATGTTCAGATGTAGGAAAAAGGGTGAAACTCATCAGACCATTTTTTCCATTCCTCAGGGGTCCAGCAGGTATGTGTCTTTGTATGTTGGCCTTGGACACAAGTGGTTTCCGAGTGGCAGCCTTGTTAAAAATATCAGCTTTGTGAAGCTTACGACCTACAATTTTTGTTGAGACTGTGTCACAGAGGTTTTGATTCAATTTTGTGGTCATTTTGGAGGCTGTAGCTTTGTGGTGTTCAGCAACAATCCTGTTAAGACTGTCTATCCCTGTCAGTGAGCTTTGACTTGCGACCACTGTTCCTCTTTGCTGATACAGTTTGTCCCTGTTTGTTGTCATGATTTTGGAGACTTCCTTTTGCCACATTAAATAATTTTGCAGTTTTTGTGACCAATGCACCTCTATCAGTTGGCTTGTGTTACTAGAAAACTTACACATAAAAGTGACATATTTTAAAGCTGGGGTATATTGCTAATTGACAGTGAGATTCAATTTAATATGACACACTTGTGCATCTGTTTTATAAGTGGGATTTAGGTACTCCAACCTTTTTCATTTAGTGTATCCATTATTTTGTCCACCCCTGAAATTCCTTAATAAACAATGACCAATGGCTTTTACCGTGAAAAGAACAGAAAACTGGGGGAAAAAAGACAGCTCACTCTCTTTGTAGAGATGAGTCTTTCTCCTGACACAGCCAGACATACAGCAGGGCAGCAACCCTCTGTCACTGGTGAGCTCTGGATAAGAGCCCCATTAAGCACCAGATGTGTGACCCAAGTTTGGAGCTGCCTACAGTTCTCTCAGTCAGCACTGGATGGAGACAAAGTGGGGGGATGTTGAGGCCCTCCCTCACCTCATAACCCCTGACAGTGTCTAGCCAGTGAACAGCTCCATTAGCGTGTCTGACAAACAAACACATGAAAACATAACCTGGTAGTAGCAAGCACAAATATTGACTAGTGCAAAAAGCAGCACAAAATATGACACTGGCCATGACAGACTGGTCATTTTTTATAATTTATTATGTGAATTTGTTTTTTTTTTTAGATTTTATATTTTTGACTTGTTTTTCTTCTGTTAAATGTTGCACCATCAGATCAAGGCAAATTCCTTGTATGTGTAAACTTACTTGGCAATAAACCCCATTCTGACTCTGATTCTGATGATCTTCAAGTATAAGAAGCAGACTGTAGAACAGGCCATGGCACATCTCTTAGGTCACTCACTAAAAGGAATATAATACAATAATTCACTCATCACAGTGGTTAAAACAAAGTGCATGTGCAGCTGATTTTTCACATCTACATAATACCAACGGAGTATCAAATAACCTGCTTCAATTACTGTATATAGTGTGTACAGGCCTTCAGGTAGCAGGCAGGATTTGCTTGTCTAAAGGTCAAATTTTACTGTTGTCTGTTGTAATCTAAGCTATGTTACATAGTCAGCAGATCATCTGTGATGTCTGCGATATTTTACATGAATGTAATGCTGGTGTATTGTCTCATTTTCATTTACCAAAATTAAAGTTTTAAGAGGTTAACATTGGCTATATCACTACATTTCTCTCACTGGTAATCTCACGTGGTAATAATAAAACAAATAATACAAATAGTAAAACTACGAACTATGTGGCTACCTGCGGTCATTACAGTAGAGCGTCCACTGTTCATGGTTGTTATGGGCTTTAGAGGGACAAAACAGTATTATCTTATTATTTTATTGCTTTATTATGTTATTCTGGGATGCTACCAAAGCTTTATATGCTTCCTGAATATCGCGTTTCTGTTTTCTGCTTATTTGTGCCTATGGGCCTAGTTAGCCCATCTTCTGGGAGGCTACTTAGCCCTCTGTAGTTAGATGTGGTTGTGGTTGATTTTTGTTCAAACAATCTTACCTTAACATGTCTATTATAGTGACTTCATACCCATATCAGTTGTCATTAAAGGAGAGGCGGACTCTGTCTTGTCTAATAATGTTGACAGTGACACATAAGCACACCACCAACCTTGTAAAAGACTCTGAAGCAAGAAGACATAAATGCAACCACCTACATCAGACCCCTAACCACGGCTCAACTCAACTTGTTACACACTACAAAGAGAAATGGCCATAAATCCCACTATGGACAAAAATCTCCACTTCAATATAAAATATGCCTCTCACTGTTTTGGCAGGAATTTTGAAGGGGCCAGAGTTGTTATACTGACTCTAAATTAGGAGTAATAAAACATGCAGAACTACCTCTAGTCCTTTTATTAATTAAATAACATTCATTTTGAAATTTAATTACTTGGTCATCACTTTTACATTTTACATTTTAGGCATTTCACTGACTATCTTTAATTAATCTAAAATGAGTGCAGCAGTTAAACAAGCAAACCAGTATTATAAGGAACTTAAGTGTCAGAGCCACACTGGCCTGACAACATTCAGTGATACAACAATCATATGTAAGAGTGATGATGTAAAACCCACTTTAGATCACGTGTTTAAAAACAGCAACGTCTGAGGCCACCTCACACAATACACAATATCGGATTTCACTCTGATGACTATTTGACAGTCTACTACCAGGCCTAAGGTGCGTGCACCCTTAAATTGAATGAGGCCACCCGATTACCAAATCCTGCCTACGCCAGTGCACAGCATCACGGTGTCAGAGCCCAGAGCCGACTGAGGTCTGGCCTCACTGCAGCTACAACGGGCGGAGGCAAGAATGACAACGGAGATCCTCTATACCCCAAACAACCTGACTGTAAGGACGGGTCTATCTGACCACTGACCGGCATCGTCGTTTAAATCATTTTGGAAAATAATACAACGATGGCGCTTATCGTTGCATTTGCACGGCGGATCGTGGCTATTTTTGCGTTTGCTGCGCTGTGGGGCTCTGCGCTCTCCATCACTCGCTACTCTATACCAGAAGAAATGGAAGAAGGCTCCTTTGTTGCCAATTTGGCCACTGATTTGGGTCTCGATGTTCGCAGTTTGGTGCAACGGAAAGCAAAGCTGGATGTCATCCACAGCAAAAATTATCTTGATATCAACAGAGACACAGGAGAACTGTTCATTCGCGAGAGGATAGACCGGGAAAGCATATGCATGAGTAAAACAGCGTCTTGCTTTCTGAAAATGGACGTCATACTGGAGAACCCCATTCGTATTTTTAACGTCGAGCTAGAAATAATGGACATCAACGACAATGCGCCCGTATTCCGCAGGAAGACGATGCACTTGGACGTGTCGGAGGCAACCACTCCCGGCGAGAGGTTTTCACTGACAAACGCCGTGGATGCGGACGTGGGGTCGAATTCAATCAAGACTTACTATCTCACCGAGAGCAAATACTTCAACATCGACATACAAACCGGGAGCGACGGCTCGAAATATGTCGATTTAGTCCTCAGCAGCAATTTGGACCGAGAGGAACATACGATTCACAATTTGATTTTAACCGCTGTGGACGGCGGGGTCCCTGCCCGCTCCGGCACCGCCAGCATCATTATCAAGGTCCTGGACATCAACGACAACGCCCCCCTATTCAGCCAGCCGGTATTCACAGTCAACGTCCCGGAGAACTCACCCGTAGGGACAGTGGTCATGACTTTGAACGCAACAGACTCGGACGAGGGCACAAACGCCGAGTTACTGTATTCCTACACTCTGTATACCTCTGAGAAGACCCAAGAGCTCTTCACACTTGATCCCAACACTGGAGAGATCAAGGTGAAGGGAGTTGTCGATTACGAGCAGGGTCAAAGTTTTGAAATGCACGTGCAGGCCCAGGACAAAGGGGCCAGCCCTCTGTCAGGACACTGCAAAGTGATGGTGTTCATCACAGACCTGAATGACAACTGTCCCGAGGTGACCATTAAGTCTTTGAAAAGTACAGTGAGGGAAGACATCCCTGTGGGAACACTGATAGCAGTAATAGGTGTCAGTGACCAGGACTCAGGACTCAATGGCATAGTCGACCTGACTTTTAACCAGCAAGCATCCTTACCCTTTGTTCTGAATAAATCTTCTGAGGATTACTTTGAGCTGATTGTTTCCAAGCCGCTGGACAGAGAAATAATAAGTAAATATGACATTACGTTTAGAGTCACAGACAGGGGCTCGCCATCCTTATCTGACAACGAGACCATCACTGTGGAGGTTTTAGATGTCAATGACAACGCGCCAACGTTCCCTCAGTCACTGTACTTGATCCATGTCATGGAGAATAATGCACCAGGGGCGTTATTGACGTCTCTAAGTGCGTTTGACCCAGATCTTAATGAGAACCAGTACTTAGTTTATTTCATAATGGAGAAGGAGATCGTTAACACTTCTATGTCAATGTTGTTCTCTATCAATCCAGAGAATGGGAACCTTTATGCCCTGAAAACCTTTGACTATGAGAGAGAGAGGGACTTCCTTTTCCACATCGAGGCCAGAGACTCAGGTGTTCCCCCGCTCAGCAGCAATGTGACGGTTCATATCAACATTCTGGACCAAAATGATAACACACCTCTCATAGTGTCACCCTGGCGGGCACAGGGCTCTGTGATTGAAGAGGTGATACCCCGGTCCACAGATAAGGGACACTTAGTGGCCAAAGTGATTGCCATTGACTCAGACTCTGAACAGAACTCCAGGGTCACGTATCAGCTCCTACAGATTAGCGATGCAACACTATTCAGCCTAGATCAGTATAATGGTGAAGTCCGGACAACAAGGATGTTCAGTTACAGAGACCCACGCCAACAGCGGCTAGTGATTGTTGCCAAAGACAACGGTGAACCTGCTCTCTCTGCTACAGTCACAATCAAGATATCAACAGTGGAGCATGTCATGCCATTTTCAGAGACCACAGAGGTGCCAATAGAGTATGACGTCTTCACAGACCTAAACCTGTATTTGGTTATTGGTTTAGGGACTGTGTCCTTTCTGTTACTGATTACCATCTTGGTGATTATAGTGCTAAAGTGTCAAAAGCCAAAGCCAAAGGCCATCAAGATCCCCCCGGCCAATAGAAACAGCATGATCAGCAGGAACAGTGTCATCAGCCAGAGAAGCTCCACCATTGCAGATTCCACCCTCATCTCCAGCGATGCCTACTGGTACAGTTTGTTCTTGGCAGAAACCAGGAAAGGCAAGGTGGTCGTGAGACAGCCCATTGTTCCCAAAGGAGCTGGGTACTTTGTGTCCAGTATACCCAGGAGCATAGGGCCAAGTGAGATCAGTGACTCCAGAGCATCCACACTACAGGTACGTATGTTATTGAGATAAAGGCTCCTAACACTTGACACTTGGTCTCAGTATTGGTAGTGGATGAACAGGTATATTGATTTATTTTGAGACACAAATTTTGGTGGCAACTGAGCTGAAAATGGCTAACATTCATGTTGCTGGTGCTTACAGGCAATTTTTCAATGTTTCATCAGTCCCACCATGTGGTACTGTATTTACTGTTGATGCAGATTGGTAATAACACTGGCTAATAATGCATTTAATTAGAAATTAACTTCAACAGAATAGTTAGCTAGCATTGCTGCTCTTGGTTTTAGGTGCAAGGAAGTACATTTACTATAAATGATGCCACATAGCCAGTAGTATAAGTTGAAATTCTAAATACATTTTAGGGACAATTTTCTCAATGTATGTGCCATTTGTTTAAGATTTTTCCATGCATTCGTCTGTTTAGTTCTTCTGGTGTGGTACATAACATATGGTTGGCTAAATCACTGCAATCAAAACATGTCTGAGGTCAACCCAGTTTCAGATTATCATGTTCCTGTAATGGAGCTTCACTCCAGTTTTGTTTTTCATGTTTCTTGTCTTTGTTTTATTATTACTCAATATTTCAGTCTACATGGATACCTGCAAAATGTGTTTACCTGTATTTATTTATCTACACATCTATTAATTTTGGTGTACGAGTTATTGAGTTTTTTAGTGTGGAATTGTCCACCAAGTGATGGCACTCAGCGGGAACTGAACCCTTGTTGTGTAATCTAAAATGAAAATGACACACATGAAAAACTCCTAAAAAATGGCCTAAAAAAGCCTCAGTGAGGAATGGTGCAAAAATATAGTCTCTAGTTGATTTATTTACTTGAAAAACTAATGGGCTTTATGAGCACTGAATTCAAAACAAAGAATAAGAAGCAAATATCTAGTGATCTAAAGACCATAGCAAACATCTTTATTGGGAAATCAGTTACACCTATGTAGCACTGAAGTAAATTATCAGTGAAATATCCTTATTAAGCCCACCATCTGCAGTTTAACTGCATTTCCATATGTCATTGGAAATGGAAAACGTTGGAAACGTTCTCTACACTGGTTCCCTGTAGGAGCTCGCATCCAGTTCAAGACCCTGGTGCTAGCCTATAGGGCAGTGAAAGGAACAGCTCCTTCTTACCTCCAGGCTATGGTCAAGCCTTACACCCCCGCCCGACCCCTTCGCTCTGCTGCCTTGAGGCGACTGGTTGCCCCATCGCTCAGAGGCCCCTGCAGCCGATCTACACAGTCACGGCTCTTCTCTGTCCTGGCCCCACAGTGGTAGAATGAACTCCCCACTGATGTCAGGACAGCAGAGTCGCTGGCCATCTTTCGCCGCAGGCTGAAAACCCACCTCTTCAAGAAACACTACCCTGACCCTTCCTCTTAGCACTTGCTTATTTGCTTCACTTATTTGTCTCATTTGTTTAAATAAAAAGTAGGTAGCTAACTTATTGCACTTTTACCTTAGCACTGGTTCTGCTCTTAGATGCTTGTTTAGGAAGGAAATGCACTTACAATTTCTGGTGACTAGTAGTTCTTTTGCCTACCTATGTTGAATGCACTTATTATAAGTCGCTTTGGATAAAAGCGTCTGCTAAATGCTTGTAATGTAAATGTAATGT
>OOFE01014953.1:0-10581 GCA_900323365.1 Monocentris japonica | reverse complement strand
GGTGAGTCTGTAATACACAAGAACAGCCATCACTATTACATTACAGTCATTTAGCAGATGCTTTTATCCAAAGCAACTTAGAAACGTACTTGACACTATTTGGGGATCGAAGAATATAGAGTCTCATGCTCTACCGACTGAGCTGTCCGGACAAGCTCTATCACACTCACAGGTCAGTCAGCAGGGCACATTTTGAAAAAAAGGATTGGTAAGGAAGGATTGCATCTCATCACAACTGTCAAGCATCTACCCACACCTCCACCTAGCCAAGCTAACAAAACACACCTGCCCTTGTCACACCTCAATCAAGTTAAACATGTTATTTTAAAAGTGAGGACACTCAGCAACTGTCTCTACCGTCGTCTTCCACAGAGGGATGGAAACACACGTCCATTTTACGTCGGAGGCATTTCTTGAACTCAACTCAAGACATTGTATTTTCATGGTTGGTGCCTTAGCCTGTGGCACAAACATCGTCAGGGACAGGGTTTTCTAGGTCATCCATACTAAAAAGGTTAAAATGTCTGTACGCACCATGGCACTGTAATGTGCTTTGGACAATGTGTCCACCAAATGGTAACAGAGGGAAACTTGTAATTCAGAAAAACAATGGATGTGTGTCATTCTTATTCAATATTAGACATGGCAAGAGATTGCAAAAATACTTATGTCAATGTGATATTTCAGTTTTTCCTTTTTAATAAATTTGCAAAAATTTCTAAAATTCTGTTTTCGCTTTGTCATTATGGGGTATTGAGTGTAGATTGATGAGGGAAAAAATGAATTTAAACAATTTTAGCATAAGGCTGCAACATAACAAAATGTGAAAAAAGTGAAGGTCTGAATACTTACAGAATACACATTCAAAAGAAAATAATATTAATAATAATAGCACTTTCAAAACAGTTCTTTACAAGTGCTTTACAAAGGAATAAAAAAAGACAAAAACAGATGAAAGCAAAAGCAATGAAAGCATGTACTAGACATTGCTTTGGTTTTTTGTAAACCAAAAAACAACTTCAAATACATTTGATAAAGTCAATTACATTGACATAAGATCATTCCATAAAAGCAAGTCTATAAAAGTGAGTTTTAGAAAGTGAAAAAAGATGAAAGATGATTCACATATGGGACATAGTCAAATAAAATAGTGTATCTTAGTATTTGTATGAGTGCCAGTTGGGGATGGGAATGCCAACCCTCGATGCTTCAGTAAATACCCACACAAAAGGCATTTTCTCTTGTTGGCATTGGCTCATAAAAGGGTGTTTAAGTCATTGATTCACATGTATACTTTTCCTGGTGAGAGTTTCAAAAGTCTTTCTGACCTCACCTTGGTCACTGCTGAAATCATCCCTGCTGTGCTATCTACAGCCTCCTAATGGATGACTACCTAAAGGCAAGGTGTATATAGTATAAGTGTTCCACTGTGGAGCCCCAGGGCAAAGAGACAGCTCCACTGGAGTTCAGCACCAGTGACAGCATCCATTCCCACACCACAAAGCCACTGATGGTGGTTTGGCCTAGGATACAAGCCACAGAAAGAGCGCTGGGTCCACCCTCCTCCTCCACTGGGTCCCCTCTCGTCCTGCATTGGGGTCCCCTCTCGTCCTCCACTGGGGTCCCCTCTCCTCCTCCACTGGGTCCCCTCTCCTCCACTGGGTCCCCTATAAGGCTTGTGCACGTGCACACAATTTCAGGATGATTGAGATTTATCAGGATTTGTTAGTGTTTTATAAATCTGACGAATAGACTGTGTATGCATGTTTCTTGTTTTGTGCTACACAGATTTCTACAGTTAAATACACACAAAGCGTCTGGCCCCTGGTCTGGCGGATGTGGAGATAACTCATCAGATGCCCATCAGGTAATCAGGGAGTTCCCCCTATAGAAGCTCTACCTGAACTCCCTGAAGACAGTGGAAGGTGGTTGTGAGGTATGGTAAGGAACATGAGGGGTGGAAGGGGCGTTGAGGTGGACTGATAATACTGAGTTTGACCTGGGCTCTAGATGCTGGAACCATGTAACACAGATCTGATGTGAACAGGATAAAGGAAGAAGATGCATTGAGTCACGCAAGCAAACATTACAGCTGGTTGCCCCCCACAGCAATTGGTGTGTATTTTTATTAGAATACAAGTATCTTCCTACATTAGACACATTTTAATCAATACAAAATAAAACACACTAATAAAAACATACAAATGTACATATACAGTTTCATTAGTTACTTCATGGACAAAGTTGTCAATATACAAAACCTGTGTAATATGAAATTTAAACAAAGTGACATACCATGTTCTTTAAATGTTCTTTAAAGCCTTTGGATATCGTATTCCATAACGATGCTGCTGGATGAGAGACGGTTCGCCACGTTCATGTTTACATGTCCGACTCTTGGGAAACAGTCTGAAGACAGAACCGCTCTGCTGCTGACTGAGTGCTGACTCTTTCTGATTAATCTGGGTCTACAAGTTTAGTTTGTAGATTTGTTTGGTTTCAAAGTGACATAGAAGCAAAGTGATGCAAACAAAGAAAGGACAGAAACAAATTACTAGCAACTACAAAAATCACAAACAAGCAAACCTGTTGCCATTGCTGCGACTTTGAAGACCAGGTAGTTTTCCAACACGGCTCAAACAGGAAACTGCTGAAACCAAACTGCAGAACAGGGGAAACCACAGTCTCAGCTGTCACGGTCGATGAACTGATGTCTGTATACGATGTTGGGTAACGCTTACGAAATGATCACTGATAGAACAGTAAATCTCAATATTACTGATCTTTTAGATCTTTTAGATTTTTGTAGGTGCACTCGTAAAGTGTTTGAGGACTGCATTTTGAATTTAAGGTGACAAGATTTTTCTCAAAAAGAATTTGTAGTAGTGTTTGAGGCGAGATCCGTGATGCTGGATGTTTTTGTTGCAGGTTTTAATGTTTTTAGTGTCCTTGTTGCCTTCCGTGACCTGCCTCTTTTTGCCTTTTTTGTAAATGACTTGCCTGGTTAAATAAAAATTTCATAAATAAAATATAAATCACCTTTATATTTGAAGGAATATTTATGAATTTAAGGTCACTTAAGGTGACTTAAGGTCACTGAATGTGTAGTGTTTCATAATGAAACCCTTCAGTCAGTGGACACTCATATAGGCTTTGCTGTCAAATACACTGTTTTATATCATACAGTCGCAACAGTGTGATACACAGAAAAATACAAACACTGGCACTGGGAAGCTACTTAGTCTTCAATATAAAATCCAAAATGAAATCGTTTGTCACATGAACATGTTTTTATCTTTAATGTCCTTTTAACTGGAAGTGAGTAGAGTCAGTAGGATGACTTCTGTTTCATAGAGATTTCCAGGAAGTGTTGACTGCTCGTCTAAAGCAGGAAATCACCGTCCTCACTTCCTGTTCCCACAAAGCATGAACGCACAAGTTAAAGAAGAAAGACCTGGTTTAGAGGAATAAATGATCAAGATGAACACCTCTGCCATACAAATGTAAAGGTAACAGTACAACCAGCGCTATAGATAATATTCATATGATGTTTAGTTCTATGCATTCTGACTATTCTACTTTTTGTACGTCTTACATGTCAAAGAATGTCAAAAATTGTCACTTTAGATCATACATAATCATTTATAGCTATATGTCTTTGCAATATCCAGCTGTGTCTAAATTTTATTTGCCAGATAATGTCAAAATGGTTCATGGTTTATGTTTTATTTTGTCTATAGCTACAATTCAACTG
This sequence comes from Monocentris japonica, assembly GCA_900323365.1. Taxonomy (NCBI): domain Eukaryota; kingdom Metazoa; phylum Chordata; class Actinopteri; order Trachichthyiformes; family Monocentridae; genus Monocentris; species Monocentris japonica. The sequence continues at coordinate 6,827 of OOFE01014953.1, read as the reverse complement.
TGTTTAGGTTTTTATATCAAACTATTAACAAGACTGGATATTTTCAAAGAGTATTCATCAGCATTTCATAAGCAGAAGCTGTGCACTGCATTGTATTTATGATAAATACATTGAACTTATTCTCATTCTTATTATATTACATGTTAATAATAATAATAGAGTGTGTAAACTGCTTTTTGATTTTGTTTTGTTTCAAGTGAAGGCAACTGCATCATTTATGCTACCACAACAAATGTATGTCTCCAAACAATTTGAAAACCTATCATTGTAATATAAGAAAATATCATATAATATATATCATATATAATAAACATCATGATTCAGTGACAGTAGAGTAATGTGAACAACCTGGCTCACATAACTGACAGGAATTCCCATTGGTTTCAAAACAACTTTCAGAGTTATGATGGGAATTTTCCCTCCATGTGACAGTGGTATACTCAGGGGTGCACATATGTTTTTTGGTCTAGTTTTCAAATGAGTACCAACAGATTGATGCAACCTCGCTACAGTATCAACATTCAACTTTCCACTGGTGTCTCTCTCTCTCTGTCTCTCTCTCTCTCTGTCTCTATTTCTTTCTCTCTCTATGTCTGTCTCTCTCTCTCTCTCTCTCCCTCTCTGCGTTTCTCTCCATCTGCATGGAAAATGTCTTTTCCTTTCACCTCGTAGTTTGAAGTAGTTTGAAGGTGGCGTCAAATCTGATTGGTCAGAATATGCACAACAGAAAGGAATGTGGGCCAGTCACAGAGCAGAGAGGCAAAGATCATGCTTATCACTGGGTGAAAGATAGTAGGACCAGAAACATACTTTTCGGGGGAACTGACTGCCCGAGTCAACTTCTTTGAGGCCCCGGGCCATCGGGCACTCCTTGTTGTCGAACCCTGTACCTAACGTTAATCCATTGGGAAGAAAACCTTGAAGTTTTTGTAGCCTACACATGTAGGCTGCGTATGCGTGTTCCAATGAAATTTCAAACGCGCATTCCTAATTCTGGCTGCACGTGTGTCCTGGTGTACCACTTATGATCAGCCCCGGGTGTAATCCATCCCATAAATTGTACCTTCTTATTTTTCTCAAGATGAATTAAATATACCAATGGAATGAGATCATTTCCAGTGCAGTTTGAAGAATTTTCTTGAATCAACTGACATTTTCTTGAAACAAGTGGAGTGATATGCCATGTTTCAAGATTGTCAAATTACTTGATTTGCATTGGAAGCCAGTGAAACTTTCTCATCCCATTAGCAGATTTTTCCACTTGTGTCATCAAAAATAGGACATTAAGACTTGATACAAGATTAAACTACAGAAAAAAATAGATTTCTTTGCAGTGCAATGACAAGTCGATTGGTTTTTCCCCTCAGAAGTGACCATGGATCTCAATGAGGAAGAGTCAGCCCCTCTGGTGAACAGGGATAGAGGGGGAAGCCTGAGGTCCAGCTCTAGTACTGGTCCTGGTTTACAAGTCCACCTCTATTTCTTCCCTGCCACAAAGGATGCAACCACAATACACATATCCTCTGGCCAAATCTCTGCAGAGAATGTCTGCATCCAAGCAGCCATAAAATGTGGTAAGATTTGATGGCAAGAAGATTGCAGTTTAAGGTCTACTAACATTTCTCGGAGGCAGAGCTGCTCTGGAAGCATAAATAATCTCATTGGTTGAGCTAAACCTCAATGGGCGGAGCCAAAAAGCCACAGTTGTTCTAACTAAGTAATGTTAGATTGAAGCCAAGTACAAAAGTTTCTTCTTTGCCATTGAGGTTTGCCATTTCGGAAAACCTGTGGTTCTTTGGCTCTGCCCATTGAGGTTTAACTCCAATGACATTATTTCTACTCCCAGAACAGCCCTGCCCCTATCTGCACATGGTACAGGGACAACAAGACCTCACATACAATGCAAAAGCGAGTATAACTAAAGCATAAAAAGATGGGTCATGGGATTTATCCCTAATCTACCTACCTACCTTTTCTAATAAATTTACATTTTGCTGACGTTGATACCCAGAATAACTTATGATGAGTTCAACAATGGCCAGCCCAGACAACTCAGTCAGTAGAGCATGAGACTCTCAGTCTCAGGGTTGTGGGTTGGATCCCCACATAGTGTAAGTCGCTTTGGATGAAAGCGTCTGCTAAATGACTGTAATGCAATGTAACAATGGAATGTCCTTAGAATGATCATACAAGATGGAGAAATGCAAGGAACAGTTTTATTTTTTTCACCAAGACATGAGCTAGTTGCCCTTACCAGGTCAGTCACACTGTGATGGTGATCTTCCCTCAGGAATCCTGCCAGTGTACCAAAGTCTGTTTGCTTTGGCATCTGCTGATCTCTCATTTTGGTACCCCCCAACGCATGTATTCAACACAGATGAAACCATTCAAGTCCACTTCAGAGTCAGGTAAGTGAAACTGTAGGCCTTTTGATTGGCATAATTAATGTCCTTACCAGTATGCCATTATGTTCAATCAAGTGCTACAGAAGTTGAATTAGCTCTTTCACAACAGCGGCATCTGTGGCATCAGTGTTTTGTAATGATCTCAGGCCATGATGATTAATTGATTTCTTATTGGTTTTAAGGTTTTTCTTTGGAAACTGGTTTGGGCATGGGCCAAGAACATCCTACCGTTACACTCTGACAAGAGACAGAATCAGTCCCGTGCTTGACTACTGTGTAATTGATTATCTCTTTGCCCAGGTAAAGTGGGAAAATATTTTAAGACATTAACTTTAAGGATTCATTCAGATACATCTTGTGGAGATTTAATAATAAAAATAGCTACAAGTTGTGACATATGATTTATAACCCTTGAAGTGATCCACATTCTGATCCAGCATGGCTTAATGGGTCGAGCATGGCACTAACACTCAGGGTTAAAGATTTGATTCCCAGTCAAACTACCCCTACTTTAAATGTCTCATAGTAGTGGGAGATTCTTTGGATAAAAGGTCTCTACCAAATGACATAGTTATCTTAAAGATAACTAGATAACACCAATCATCCACCATGGTCTCATTTGTTTCCAGTAATTATACCAAGGTATCACAATTAACACGGAGCACCTTTAACATTGCACAATGTTAAGACCAGAAGCATTTGCATGTGTTGTCCATATATTAATGATCACGTTGCACGACTTTGATTTGTTTTGGCACATAGTCACGCAATGACTTTGTGGCTAGCGAGGCAGGGGTTTCTCCACCATTGAGTGCCCAAGAGGAATGCCTTGGCCTTGCAGTGTTGGACTTATGGAGAATGGCTAAAGAACGCCACCAGAGCGTAAGAGAGGTCTGCAAGACTGTCAGGTATTTAGATTTGGATAACATTATATATTTTTTGTAAAAAAAAGTACCACTGTACCACTGACGTTGAGTACAGTTTGACTTCAGTATGAAAATGATTGTTAGGTTACATGATTACAAGTAGTCATGTATTCATATCCCCTTCCTTCCCAGCTACAAATCATGCCTTCCTAAGATACATCGCCATGACATCCAAAAGCGGAACCGCCTGGATCGTTATCGAATCCGAAACACCCTTAAGCATTTCTTAAAGAAGCTTGGCTGCTGCTCAGTGGATGAGTGCAGCCTGAAACTCAAATACCTGATTGAACTGGCAGGCATTGAGCCTTCTCTGGGAAGCGAGACCTTCAAAGTGAATCATTCTGCCTCACAATCAACCAAGGAGCCAACTTTCACTGACATCCGGATCTGTGGGGAAACTGGAATTCAGACCAGTGGAAAATGTCATCCTGAAAGTGCCCTGGTAAGAACAAATAATTCAAAATGGATGTTCTTAAGTTTGGGCAGCAAGGTGAGAGTCCTTCCTCCCAACTGGATAACCTGGTTGAGACACTGAATCTCTACCAGTTCTGTAGCTGACCCTGAAAAGAGAATTCCTCTACAGGGATCAAAAAATTATCACATTATTATTCTTACTCACGAAAGACCATGGAGCCATAACCACAGCAAGCAAAGATCTTAAGATGTCTTAAGATTAACCTCCCTGAGATTTACTGACTGTCGATCATTCATGTTTAGGAGTGGCAGACTTTCTGCGATTTTCAAGAAATCATTGACATCAATATAAAGAGGGCGTGCCATGAACAAATTCCCCAGGACAGCAGGATGGTGACAGTGACCCGCAAAGATGACAGATGCTTGGTAAAGGACAAACTTAACATTTCAAACATTCTCAGTCATGCTTTGCTGTTGATTGACTGCATTATTTCTGCGTAGTTTTATGATTTTGCTTTAGTGCAGAGGAAGCAAACACATGTATTTGTCTTCAATTTGCACAACAGGAGACCAAGTTCCAGAGTCTCAAGGAAGCACTTTCATTTGTGTCACTTGTTGATGGCTACTTCAGACTGACCACAGACTCCAGCCATTACTTCTGTCAAGACATTGCCCCGCCAAGTCTTCTGGAGGGCATTCAGAACCACTGTCATGGTCCAATCACGTGAGCCTTCATGAAATATATTGAAATCAATGCAACCATTCAAATGTATCTGTTTTAGATGTTATGTTGTTTTAAATTTTGTTTGATCAGGTCAGAGTTTGCAGTCAACAAGTTAAGAAAGTCAGGATTTAAAGGTGGCACGTTCCTACTCCGGCAGAGTCCTAAGAACTATGACAACTTCTTCCTTACCGTTTGTGTTCAGGTAAAGAATAAGCTATCAATTAACACAACATAAAAGGACAGAAAATGTTTTTTTGTTTTGAGTTTCCAATGGAGGAGTATCCTGTATTTTTGGTTGAATGTCTGACAACTACCACATGATACCTTGTTCAATATACTGTATGTACTGTATGCTTGGTAGCTCACTAGCACTGAAAATGCTGCATTCAATAGCAATACATGTCACAAAGCCAATGGATATAATGGAAATCCATTTTTAAAACAACACCAAATTGGAAATTGTCAATATTCTTGACATTGACAAGTTCCCTCAGAACTAGTTATGAAGCTAAACATCTGCTTGGCAGCCTGGTCCACTTCTCCAACCTTTAGCCAACTACAATAATGTTACTGCACAGTGTACCGTAGTAGACCCAGAGGAAAACTCTTTTGCTATGCTATGTAAAGATGCTAACATGTATAACATATATAATGATAATCAACTGCTACTATATGGCTGTTGGCCCCATGACCTTAATAGGAAAATGCAACAGTATTGAGTTTTCTTTGAGATCTTTCTCTAATCCCATGATCTCATATTCAGGAGAGTTAAATGACACTTATTTCAGATCATTTTGAGATCTCTTGTTTTGATCAGAGTGAGATCAATATGAGCTTTTTGTGGTCATTTCTCCTGAGTTGAATTTGAGAAATAGCAGAAAATGTCTTTAGTCTCATCTTAGTCTTAAAAAGAGCTAATTTGTGTTTAGGAGACATAAAAGGTAAAAATATGAGATCTCTGGGATTTTGCTTTCTATGGGGAGGTGCATGTGATGATTTGAGGTAGAAAATTATTAAAATTACACTTTTTCCACATTTTCAACATCTGACTATTTTCAACTACAATGGATATTCTAAATTTAATGTTGCAGTATTGCTGATAGGCCAATATTCCACAACTATTAATTGTGAAACTTAAATTGCAACCTTTCATTATAAATAATACTTGCGTATTCTTAACTAGAACTAGACTGTGTGACATCAAGCCAGGAGGCAGATATCTTTATGCACTCGGTCCATTGCACTAATAGAGTATTTTCAGAAAAAAATGTTGATCTCTATGCAGATGATTTACCCATCTTTCTGAACAATGGTGTTATAACAAAAACACTTCAATATTGTGAAAACTGAATCTAACACTTTAATTTCTGCAGACCACACTTGGACTTGATTATAAAGACTGTCTCATTATTAAGAACCAGCACTATAGTCTCCCTGGTGTCCAGAAATCATTTCTCAGCTTGAGAGAGCTCACCAGATTTTACCAACACAACAAGCTGCTCCTTGCTGAGGTACCAGTCAAGCTGGGCCATTGCTGTCCACCACGACTCAAAGGTATATTACCCCATAGATATCGTATATAGTACTAACTTATCTTACTAGATGGATATGTGTGATTGAACCCTGAGAACGGGTAGTCTCATACCAGCAATCTGATTGGTCAAAGACATACTCCAACTATGCTGATAATGCCCATAAAAAACATGACTAGCCATGATTTGTTGGTTGCTATACCATCTCTTGTCATAACCAGGGAGTGAGTTAGTCATCTTGTTTTCTTCTTATATATGCATACTACTTTGAAGAAAACCTTTAAGTCATTACACACATGCAGATAATCATTGTCTTAAAGCCTTGATAATATTCTTTACTACTCTGATGGTAGTGGTTGGTAGATTGGTCAGGTAGGTAACCTGACCAATCTACCAACCACTACCATACTTTAGTACCTGCACTATATGCCTATATATATTCTTTTTTTGCATTACATATACCATTGCACCATATCCTTTATCTACATATATTACATATATTTTGTACCCTGTTTATACTGTCATTGTTCATTCTGTACATATCAGCATATTCATATTCACATCTAGCCCTCACTGTTTATTTCATATTTATCTACCACTGTTCAGATGCACATACTCTGCACTTTACTGCTATTTGCACTTCTGGTTAGATGCCAAACTGCATTTTGTTGTCTCAGTACTTGTACAAGTTGAATCTAATCTAATCTAATCTAAGAACTGTCTATACACAGGAACCATTATCACACACTCATAATCATATGTCAACTCAACACCTCACAATTTTCTCATTTGAATGATGAGTTGAGATATTTGCCTTCTTATTTGT
>OOFE01014951.1:6491-26410 GCA_900323365.1 Monocentris japonica | reverse complement strand
GATGCGTACGGATGCCGACTCGAGGCCGCTCAGCATCTCCTGACTCTGAAGAATGAGGAGAACGTGAGAGAAAGACACATCAACGCTGTCTGTGTCTTTGATGGAGGCTGGGATCCATTCCATTTTTACTTCCTTGTTTTCAAATCAGCATTCAGTATTGTGGAGTCATTTCCATGGTGTTTTAATGAGAGACAATAACTAGCTTAAATATCAAACAGTATCTTCAGATCAAGTTAAAAAAATGGAAGGTACCCTCAGTCTCCGTCTGCTCCCAATCAAACCAAAAAGACTTAACAGAACACTGTGCAGACAGCCATAAAAAAAAAAGGCAACCACCTAAATAACATCATCCTCTTCTCGTAGTTGCTCTAAACAGCAGCAGATGCAAACTTAAAACATCTACACACTCTCCATCCGGCCTCACAAAAGACAACAAGGTGCCTTCTCTCAGTTTGAATACTCTCAAAATGCACTCTTGCTTCCTTGAGGTAATCTGATCCGACATGACTCTGCATTGATGAGCGCTGTCAGAGGAGCATACGCTTACACCTATTCAGTCACATTATACAGGTGCTATCCTCCGGTTGAGCATCTCTTAATTAATTTGTGAGGTGAAAGACACAGGAGACTTTGAGGGCTGGAAATGTGAAACTAGATCAGTGATTACATCAAGAAATAAGGGACTGCAAGAGTATCCCAAATGTGGGCCACTGACCATGCATTATCATGGACTCAATGGCAACGCATCGCAACACCAAGCCATGGTACACGCACTCACCTATGGCGGGAGCTCTACTACAAACTTCCACCATCTGCTGCAGTTCCAATGAGAATGGGAGGGGCCAAGGCAAAGAGTGATGGACAGGTCATTTGGAGCTTGAACCCAGCAGTGAGACTAAGGCCATTGCTGATGGACAGCCTGATTGCTAGCTCGCGCTGCTTTAAGTTAGGCCTTCTTTCCAATTCTAAATCGACTCCTGTCCTTGACCCCTGTGTATTCTATTCAGTTAATTTAGCACCAGATTTGTCAGGATTGTATTGTATTACAAAGTACTAATGTCGAGATATTAATGTCTTACATTAAGATATATTTATAAATCATATAATAAAATATAATCAACATGACATAATGATAAAGTACAGTTACTCTTATGAGACCAAAAATACAAACATTTCTCTTTTTTTGTGTCAGTTTTGAAGACCTCTATAATCACTGCCAAACATAGTTGAGATCGAATCTGATGTTTCGGCTGCAGATAGATAGATAGATTCTTTATTGATCCCGGAGGGGAAATTCTGGAACAGGTACAGTTGAGGTCGGACGTTTACGTACACTTATACACTTATACACACATACGCTTAAGACATTAAAACTAAAAGAATCACCACTCCAGAGACTTCATGTTACCATACATGTCTTTTGGCAAGTCAGTTAGGATATCTACTTTGTCCAGAATAAAAGTAATTTTCTCACAGTTGATCAGAGACAGATTTATTTCACTTTAAATTCACAATATCTCTCTGGAGTGGTGATTCTTTTAGTTTTAATGTCTTAAGCATAAGTGTATGTAAACTTCCTACCTCAACTGTAAATACTTATTTATTATTATTTTCATTCTCAGAGGGGTTTTAGTTGTATTGGCCTGTTGAAAGATGGAGTTAAATCGTCACTGACAATGTTCCAACAATATGAGGACAACAAATTTTTATATTTTTCCACCAAAATAAAAATGCATGGTTTTTAGAAATAGAGTAAGAAAAAGGCAAAAGGCTTCATGAACAAATATTTTCATGCTCCCTCTCCTTCCCTAATCATATGTCAGTATGTTAAAAAGGTTTCTGGGGCTGTATTAGTCTGGTTAGTGTGGCAGCAAGACTAGTGCACAGGATCATGTATGGGCATATGAGCATATCTTTTGACAGATAAAAAACTCACACTTGGAGGGTAGTACAAGGACTTGGTGTTCTCCTCATACTGCTGGTCAAGGCCTCGGTCCTGCAGAAAAAAAAAACAAAAAAAGACAGCACTTTCAGCATTTCCCTTGACTAAGTAAAAGAAATAAATTCATTATGCTAGTTGGTGTACAGGAGTTCTATCATCGACAATGGCAATGACAGAGCTGCAGAATCCAAAATGTTGCAGATGTTAGGAGCTCATGTAAGGTATGGTACAGTAGTGTCTTACCACACAGTGAACCAGGATACTGAGGGGAATCCAGAAGACGAGTGAGAACACCACTACTGAGCCCACTATGTTATCAGCCAGGAACTTCCCTGATGGCGAGGCACAGAAAGACAGAAAGAGAGATAGAATAGAGACAAGACTGAACTCAGCTACTCCAAAATCTACAGCAAAAATATTTAAAATGACATGAAGAGTTTATTTCCAAATTTCCATGTCCATTTTTCAAAAGAATATTGCCAGAAATTCATTCGTCTCTCAGTGTATCTAAAATACAGGAGGTGAGTCAGTAAAACTGTTATCAATTTGTCAGCCAGGGACTACTGTTACCGGTTATCTTTTCAAAAGTACCATCATTTGTTTTTATTTTGTGCTATCAATCATGAGAATAGGTGTCACTTTTCTCAAAAGGTGGACGTCTCATTTAGGAATGAAACTCTCCACATCTATATATTAGAATGTTATTGTTTCGGTTTCAACATATGATAATAGACTTACCAAATGTGTTAATGTCCAGCTTGTCAATGAAATCCCACAACCTCTCGATCACATCCTGCACCTGCTTCATGCACTTTCCCTGTGAGAACAAGAGCACCAGGATACTATTCATGGAGCCACACAGAGCAAACTAATAAACTCATTCTAACATTCATTCCATGTCATTTCTCAAGACTTTACTGTCCAGTTATTGTGCTGAATTATGCTAGGCATCTGAACAGTTGCAATTCAGTCTACAGAGTCGTGAGACAGAATGTCACTCACGCCCTCGTCACAGAAGCCCACAGTACAGGGTTTGCCCTTGCGCAGGAAGAGGAAATTGCCATTGGCTTGAATGAAGGGAGAACAGGTACCATCTTTTCCCCTGCAGCACACTTTACAGGAATCCTCTGTCTCTGGAAAATGAAGACAAGGCCCATTGAGATGCCATTCAACCGTTTTATACCTTTGCAAAATTGTCTTGACTATGGCCTACATAAACTGTGGCAACACAAACTAACAGTTTAGCATTTAGAAAATAGATTGAAACGTAAAGAACTCATTCATTCCTTCAGCCACACATATACAATCTTACATACATATATTTTTTTCCTACTATACAATTGCACTTTATCTCATTAAGTATGCTGTGTTTCGTGTGATAACTATGGAATAACCGCCAAATGAGAGCTGACTGGGTATCTTGACTGTTGATTGTAACTGTGGGTGTTTTTTATGCTGCAAAACAAATTGCTGATATACTCCTATAAAGTGACACATTTGTAAAATTCCTTGATATTCCCCTGACTTCCCCAGAGAATTTATCAAATTCCCTGACTTTCCCTGCCTGAAATATGCCTCTCGGAATTCCATGATATTCCAAGAATTCTATGACCAGTGGGAATCCTGCTATAGCTTACAGCAAGTATATAGATTGTTGGACTAGATAAGGCTACTCAGACATCCACCATCCACCTAAAATATCTATAGGTTTGAACAATTGGAGACTCTTCCGTGATCTTTTGATAAATAAATTGTTCCTTACCGTTGCAGGCACAGGACTGAAGGTTCTGCAAGGCCTCACAGAAGGGGTTGCACTCTCCACCATGACACCGGCCGTTGTCGACACAGATGGTGTCATCAGGGGCGTTTTCAGGAGGAGGACACTCACTGCTGTTGCCTATGAAATGGAGGAAAGGTTAGGAGATCAAGTAAAGTTCAAGGTCAATTGGGCCACTTCGAGATAGAACACAGAGAAACTAATGCATCTCAGGTTCACTATCGAATCACTGCTGATGCCACCTTCCTTTGTGTGGTCCATTCCTGGAAATCATTACAACAACAAAAATATTACAGCATTGTTTCAGTGTATTTTTAATTTAGCAAATAGTACCCAAAACCTGCATCACAGGGCCTGTGATGTAGTTGTCAGTGCAGTTCTTATGTGTCTCCAGCAGGAGGCGCTCACCTGTGCAGCTGGACATGCCTTTACAGGTAGCACTGATGGGTTCCTGGCACTTCTTCCCTGCCCGCTCAAACGTGCAACTCCTACAGCAAGGGCTGTTCCTGTCACTGTGGAGAAAACAGATATGAGAATGTCTGAGCATGTATGACTAATACTGGTAGCACAAAAACAGAGATTTTCTGAGCTCTCGAGTTGGATGATTATTCTATGTAATTAACAAGTTTAATATGTGATTGTCTTGTTTGTATAACTTTTAAACAGATTGTCAGCTGTGCAAGTTATTAGTGCATTTACACTCAAGTGTTTATTTTACAGTGTGCATGTCCGTTGGAACTCGTACCTGCACTGCGCACCAGCTTTGAAACTGCAGTCGGCTGTGCAGCAGGGGTCATCGTTGAGGTGGAGCAGTCCGGGGTCGCACTCCTCCCCTTCCTCCACCCGGGAGTTCCCACATACCTTACTGTTCCTCTCCTTGAAGCATTCAGGAGCCTTGAAACGCAACGTCTTCCCTATGGAGATCTTGCTACAGCTGGAAAAACGCTTTGGGAGGAAAGAAGGGGCAGGGGGATAGATATACTCATGAGTGGATTCATTCTTTGCACAACTGTGCAAACGGATATGTATAGAGCAATGTTTTAATGCAATCAAATGTCACCAAAGCAAAAACAAGAAATATTGCGAAAAACATCTTAAGTGCCATCTTGGAGCTCAACACCCTCAGTCTACAGAAATGAGAAAAAGACGGTCTGAAATCCATTTTGTGTAGTCATGTAACATGGCATTCTTTCTTGAGGTTTTACTTTGTGTTTTATTGCCTATTTTTCATCTTTATTTTAGTTGAATGTAACCGTCTTGTACGTAGGTAGGTAAATTCATGTGTGATTTTCATGTTGTTTTTCGTGTATAGCTGCTACTTTAGCAACAGATAATGGGGATCCAAATAAACAGACAACCTTGAACGGTGTAACAATAAATATAAATGTAACAAATAAATGTATCCTCTTTACTGACTGAGAACATTGTATGTTGTATATATTAGGTGATAAAACATTTTAACAAACACTAGCGCTATATAGCATATATATGTTTTATGTTGAGTTTGAGCACCATACATCAACTGTTCATTCACTAGGAAAGTAAGTACCTTGTTGTTGACGTGGTCTCCACTCACAGCAATGGGGTACATAACAAACTTCCCCCCATGGTCGTCATTAGGGGCACAGTAGGCGATGTTGTCAGGGTCGTGCTCTGCTCCAAAGTTATGGCCCAGCTCATGTGTAGTTACCAAATCTGCCTCCTGGTGGGAAACAGACAGACACACAGAGTTATTAATGATAAACATGCATTTTATTGCTGTATCTATGAATCAATTACAAATGAGGCACACAAAAAGTAATGCTATCAAGCAATAAATGGATAACTCCTCATGCAGCTCTTTGCAGGACTGACATTATTTCTAAACTAAAATGAGAGCGATGCTGTTGAAGGAAGATCTTTCTCTCAAGGTTTGAATTGGTCACATATTTGTCACATACTAGTGTAACTCATGACCAACATATGTGGCATATTCTCCTAATGATCACACTGGGTTCACTGACAACATACATCTATCATCTTGACAGAGGGAAAGTAACATTCGAGGGCCTCTGGATGTAAATATGAATTTGGGTCACAAACAGCCAATACTAAAATGATTGCAAGGAACAGTTATCATATATAAAGGTTGCTGCTGCACAAGCTTAAGCAACAGGCTGATACCTAAGATATAAAAATGCAGCAACAGAACTTAAATAATGAATCATAACACCAGACCAGAAAGATGTCTATACTTACAAGTCCATTTTTGGCAGAATGACATAATGCATAATGTTATATCATCCTTGCTGAAACTGAGCGCACCCAACAGTTTCTTTTGTTTGTCAATGAAGATGAAGTACAACTAAGTAAAACAGACCTGTGTTAGAATGGTTTTCCCATAGTTCTTGGTGCTCGTCAAACCAGTGTTGAGGTAACTGGGCTTCTTGACAGAGTGAGATGGGTAGTACGCTACAAAGAGGCAAGAAAGATATCAGGATCAGTTTTGCTTCCCAATAGGCCATGTCCAACATCATTTTGCTACTCTAATTCCATGACTAGCCTATTATATGTCATATTGGGAAATTCCCAGATCAATATTTATTAGTGTCTGTTCAAATGTTAAATAGATCTACAAGCAGCCAAGCCTTACACCGAATACTTGACAAGTTGAAAAATGGATCATGAACACATTTCCATGACAATTCCAATTACTTTGGATATGTATACATTGCCATAGATTGAGAAACACTACTTTAAAATTCCATGACTTTTCCACATTTTTCATGACAGCAGAAACCTTGATCATTTTTGAAAGAAGACTGCATGACAGACATGCATCAGAACAAATACAGCAATAATCAACATTCAATACCTCAGGTCAGACTCCATAACCATAAACTATAGCTGATGCATGATGCTGCAACTGTACTGCTTATCTTATCAAAAAAAAAAAAAACAATTCTGCCATGAAAGGCCGTGCCCTTACGTCTGGGGCAGAGGCCGCCCAGGGCCTGGGGTTTTGAGGGGGCTACATAGGCAAGTCCCAGTGTTCCCTCATCAAAATCCTGGTAGGTGAACAGGTGGGCCAGGCACACAGTGGAGGCGTTGTCGGCTATGTCTGAGCTGAATTGCTGAGGGAAAAATGGAGAAACCATTATACATCCACATTAGTCTTACGGATATCAAATATAGAATTGGTAAATAAAAAAAGACATTTAACATTTACTGCTTTGTAATAACATAATTCGTAGTATCAACCCCACTCCATTCTATGTGTGTAGGATCATTGCTCATCTTAACTGGACTTCGCAACCTAACCAGTCTCCCAAACTGACACAATGAAGAAAAACTGCAGCATTAGAAAAATATTCTGTATTGACCGTGTCTGAGCTATTGGAATTTCATTGCTGGTGCATGTGACTACAATCATTCAAACTGCAAATTAGACAGTACAGAGCACTTTACAAATTTATATGAACACACACTTCACATTTTGTGTCAGTCCAGAGTTTCAACACATTTCATTCTTAAGAAAAAACATCCCTTCCTAAGAGGTTTGGAAGAATGTATTTCAAAAACTTTGCCTCATCCTCATGTTACTGTGAAACCTGTCTCTCTGTTTCTGTCTCTTTGTCTCTCTGTCTCTAGTAGAGGCAAGGAACTGAGAGGGAGTTTTGGACAAGGCTTCCTCAACACTCTGGCAGAAGTTGTGTGTGCTAAAGCCCCAGCAGGCCATCGCAACAAACAGACACGTAGCACGCCTTGACCCAACTGTGGGAGGGCTGTCCTGTTTACGGGCAATCGAGCACCTGTTTTCGAGTTGTGCTAGGCTGGAGTGTTCAGGGCTGTCGTGCTAGGCTGGGTACCAGCTTCTCCAGGGAGTTGTACATAGGGGGGTCCAGGTGCACCGTGGCAGAGAAGAGGAAGGTGTGTCTCCTGAATTTTATCATAAGGCAGATCAAGCTTGCAACATGGTAGAGGGTGTTCTGGGGCTGACATTTTAAGTGTATTATAGCCTTTCTTTCTAGCTCTTTTTTGTGTTTTGGAGTCGTCATGTAGCAGGTGGTTTTAGTGAGTGACTGTAATATTGCATGTAATGTAATAAATCTCTCTCTCTCTCACCTCCAGTAGTCTCTTGACGTCCCAGACCTCCCTTACTTTTCCTGGGCTGTTCTTCATGTTATAATGGACCCAGCCGGTGCCTGCAGAGCCAGGGGGAGGCTTGGTAGGCTCCTTGTTGATGATGATCTGAGAATGGTAATCAAAAGACCCTATTTATGAATGCAAAGCTGCACAATAAATATATTGCAATTTTAGTTTGCTAGAAGTGCAGTGAAATAATTGTGTTTCTCAAATCACCAAGACTAAACGTGATTAATAATTGTCAAATTATCAGGTTTATCATTTCAGACAAAATCCCGAGCATAGTGTGTGTCAGAAATGTTGGCTCTCACTACAACAAAGCACAAGGCAAATTAATTGTTCAATGGAGGCAGAAATAAAATCCTTTTGCCTAACCTCAGGCAAGTAGCATTTGCTTCAATGCAGATAAGATGTGTATCAAGTTCATTCGGGCATGCAGGACCATGTGACTGTCAGTTAGTACTAGAACATTCCCCTGGAAATAATGGTCTAGAAGCGGCATATAACAAGCTCTTCATCTTCACATTTAGGGTGAGGAAGGTATAAAGATAATTCAGAGTAGCTAAATGAATGCATATCTTTTCAGTGAGAGAGCCTGGGATTCATAGTATGAACAAACAGTGTCTCCATTCATTCAGAAAGCCTGTGGAACAAATTGAATTACCCCACGAGGCACACACAAAAGCTTTCAGTGCCTCCTAAAAAATGCTCTTCTCATATTCAATGAGGGGCAGTGTTATGCTCAGCTTCACTTCTGGGAGTGACACTACATACAATGAAGCTATCGTGCTGCTGGAAACACCACCAAATGGTCCACAAGTCAGTCTTCCAATCACATTACAACTACAACACAGACACACACATAAACAGACCTGATGGATCTGAACTCCGTAGCCTTTAAATTCATCGTCCCAGGTAGTGTTCCTGTAGATGTCATCCACTCGATCAATCAACTCAATCTGGAGTGGGGGATAAATATCAGACACCATATCAAGGCAGAGTACCAGACATTAATGTATTACCAGCAACAGTATGCAGATACGCTGTAAATTTTGGGTGCTTTAACACACATATGCGTTATCTATACTGATTAAAAAGCATAGCTCATTTGTCAAGGCACTGTCAAACCAAATTATGGCAATAACAAATGAAGTCAAAGTGATAAGTTGTCCCCTTGCTTTGTTCACATTGAATGTTCTATAAAAGATAAGATAAATGCCCTGAGTCTTCATACACACATAGCAATAAAATTGGTATAGCCTACTTTATAGTTATTGTGCATCCAGCTCTGTGTTTGTCCAGGTTGTAAATTTTATAAAATTATGTTTGGTACATAATAGAACATAAATCTAGACCAGATAGTTGAGAGTGACGCTCTCCTCTTCACGGCCCATGTGTTTGAAGAAGCGGTAATCTGCCACCAGCAGCAGGGGACAGGTATTCTTCTTGTGGTCGTGGGCATGTCTCTTCTCTCTGTGGTGGGGCCCTGCAGGGGAACAGGCAGCAAGAACAGGGAGCTGGTTAGGCAGAGAGAAAGACGGACACATAGAAGGTCAGACAGGTAGAAAGACAGAAAAATGGTCAGAGACAGACAAACATGGGAAAGGAAATAAGGATCAGACACAAACTATATGGCCAAAAGTCAGTGGACACCCCTACTAATTATTGAGTTCAGGTGTTTCAGCCACACCCATTGCTAACAGGTGCATAAAATCCAGCACATAGCCATGAAATCTCCATAGACAAACATTTAGAATTTAGAATGGGTCGTAAAGAGCTCAGTGACTTTAAACGTGGCACTGTCATAGGATGCCACAAGTCAGTTTGTGAAATTTCTGCCCTACTAGATGTGCCCCGGTCAAGTGTAAGTGCTATTATTGCGAAGTGGAAGCACCTAGGAGCAACAACAGCTCAAGCCACAAAGTGGTAGACCACGCAATCTCACAGAGCGGGGCCAACGAGTGCTGAAGCGCGTAAAAATCGCCAATCACTTGTTGCAGCACTCACTACAGAGTTCCAAACTGCCTCTGGAAGCAACATCAGCACAAGAACTGTGCGTCAGGAGCTTCATGAAATGGGTTTCCATGGCCGAGCAGCTACACACAAGTCTCACATCACCATGCGCAATGCCAAGCGTCGGCTGGAGTGGAGTAAAGCATGCCGCAACTGGACTCTGGAGCAGTGGAAACATGCTCTTTGGAGTGATGAATCACGCTTCACTATCTTGCAGTCTGATAGACAAATCTGGGTTTGGCATATGCCAGGAGAACGCTACCTACCAGAATGCATAGTGCCTACTGTGAAGTTTGGTCGAGAAGGGATAATGGTCTGGGGCTGTTTTTCAGGGTTTGGGCTTGGCCCCTTAGTTCCAGTGAAGGGTAATCTTAATGCTACAGGATACGAAGACATTTTAGTCAATTGGGCGCTTCCATCTTTGTGGCAACAACTTTGGGGCAACAGTCATGCTGTTCCAGAACAAAATGAGGTCCATAAAGACATGGTTAGAGTTTGGTGTGGAGAAACTCGATTGGCCTGCACAGAGCCCTGACCTCAACCCCATTGAACACCTTTGGGAGGAATTAGAACACCGATTGCGAGCCAGGCCTTCTCATCCAACATCACTGCCAGACCTCACAAATGCTCTTTTGGCTGAATGGGCACAAATTCCCACAGACACTCCAAAAGCTTGTGGAAAGCCTTCCCAGAAGAGTGGCGGCCGTTATAGCCGCAAAAGGAGGGTCCAACTCCATATTAATGCCCATGGTTTTAGAATGGGATGTCCAGCAACCTCATACCTGAATGCATTATTTTTACATAACAAGAATGAGGTCCATAAGCTAGTATGTACAGTTTGTACAGACACAATTAGGTGACTTATCTTGTGTGTCTGTCTTTACCAAGAGCCTTGTGTGGCATGATGTAGCCCCAAGCAGTGAATATCTCATCTCACTAGGCAACAGAGCCTCCATGAATTTTAATGCCTCCTCTGTAAGAACTTTCACTTCCATTCACACACACAAGTGCTTTCAAATGGGAACCTGCGAGTGGTATTTTATATTCTCATATGCTTTACATTTCTAACGCAACACAAGGGAATCAAAAGGCTTTTGGTTCTTACATAATACCCTCTTGTCAGTAGTGTGTATGTGCACAATATAGGCTAGGCTTTACAGATGAAAGGCGTTTATTAAAGTGACACAGTGTTACAGAATCACCCGCCCACCACCATTGTCTCACTACCTACTGACTGCCTCCTCTTCCTTTTCTACACCTAAAACAATTTGTTATCCTCCTACTCTTTTTTTCTCTTTCTCCTTAACCACCCACAAACAAAGCTGTGGCATAGAGCCTAAGCTGTATATTTGTGACCTCTGACCCCTTATATACTGCATCTCACTCCTACACGTTTACACACCACAAACACAAACATGAACACACACACACACACACACACACACACACAAAACTCTCCACCCCTAGTAGGGTAGAGACAACCATGCTCACCTTTCTCCTTCTCCACCTGTTCATCCCAATCCGTCCTGGCAGCCTCTGGCAGCAGGTTCTGGGTTTTTACGTTGACGTAGCCACACACCTTCGGAGAGGCAATGCGGCTGAGATTCCTGATATCCTCAGAGCGATAAACCAGCACCCGGCCATCAGGGGGTGAATCTGTAAACCTCCACAGGGGCTGGATAAACAGAGAAAGGGAAGGGCAAGAGAGGTGGAAGCAGAACAGAAGATGGGTCAGAGAGGGTCAAGAAGAGGCAAAGAAGGAGAGAGGGCTCAAAACGATGGGAGGGAAAAAAAATTAGGGTGCCGATTGGGTGCTGAGATTTAAAAAAAAAAAAAAAAATTCTCCTCATCCTTCCATGACTTTCATAAATATTTTACATTGTATAACTGGAAAATAAAGAGATAGTTTTGACAATTTTCTTCACACAAAATACCCTCCTTAGCATCAGATAAATTGGGCTACAGGACATTAGGATACAAGTGTCAATGTCTCATCCTCTGCTCCTCCAATACACTATTCAATAATTACTGTAGGTGGCTGTTGCATTTATCTATTGAGACACCCAATGCCATCAAAGCTCTATTGAAACTATTTTCACACATATGATTACTCATGTGCCTTCAGAGCAATATTGTCGTGAGGATAATTAAGACTTTATAATAAAGGGGAAGCTGGGTTAGACAGGAAACATTTCAGGAAAGCACAGTTTGGATTGAACAGGCAATGTGTGACCCGGTAGAGTGTTGCCTCATAATATTGTCAGAGAGACAGCAGACCAAACAGTTTTTTGTCTATGGGACATGAATATGTTGACACATGTCGCATACCTACCACTTCAGGGAAGAAGACACAATGTCAGGGCAGATGCACAAGGAATTAGGCAACTGACAACTGTGTGAAATGCAACCAAAGCTGTGCCTGAATGGTGTTAGTCAGAGGAATAAGGCAAGAGAGCAGAAAAGGGCGAGTGTAAAAGCACATTCCAAGCATTTCAGGGAGGAAGACATGGTGTTGAGTTAAGTGTGATTGTTTTTTAATATTCAGTTAATCTCAATCATTTTACTAGTTATTGCCAATCAGCGTTATGCCCTGTCTTTGTGCACTTTATCAATTGTGTATTTATGTCATATTGCCATATGCACACATTTTGGAACATTTATTCATAAAAAAACATCATAGCTTAGAGCTAAAAATGTTGAAATTGATTATGCAGTGTCATTTTTATTTAAATTAAAAAACACTGCATATGAAATAACATTTCTGCTGTTAGGCTGTAGTGGATGGAGACATCAGCACTGTAACGGGTAGGCCTGATGCTTGGCCACAGCGCAGGGTTCAACAGCATGGCCTCTCTACTGTTACACTTCAGTCAAAGGGCTGGTTAATATGGCTGACAGTTCTGTGTCTTTTACACAAGTTGAGTGCAACAGTCTCCAGTAAAAATACCTCTTCTGTTTGAATTCCACTGAGAAATGTTGTTAGTACATTTGTTCCTTACCTCTACATTGTACTCTGCTTCATCAGTTAGGATGTGGGCAGAGAACTCATCTCCATCAATGTGTGCCTGCACACGCGAATTCTCCTCTCCTGCAAGCAAAAGGCATAAGATGTTGCTGTTAAAAGCTTCGTACACAGAGTAAATACAGATATATCCTATCTCCTTTACTCACCAACAACATGTCCGGTGAAGTAGTTCTGTAGCTTAACATCGTAGTTCTCCTCCCTGCCCTGTTTATCAACAAACACAGCCTTGAAGTTCTCAGTGAACAGGCCTGTGTTAGTAGTCAAGTAAAGCTTGAAATATCTGAAATAAGAAAGAGAAAACGAAAACATAAAGCCAAGTATGTCAACATGATTGTATCCTGCTTTAATTATTTTGAAAAGTCACATAGCATTGAGAAAGTTTTATTTGCTGGCCCAATCAACACAAAAAGCCAAAACAATAGATTACTTTAAGTTAGGTCATTACCCTTAGTCTAATCAATGATATTTCATTACTGTAAGGACTTCCGACACTAAACCAAGGCTGACCACAATTTTATTTTCTTGAGTGGGTCCTGAAGGTGCTGCTGTACCTCTGTAGGGCTCTGAAGCTGACCATACGCTCCAGGTGGGACTGGGCGTGGACGTCCCTCTTCCTTACAGAGTGCAGCTGGAGGCTTGACCATGGCAGAACCTCAAAATCTGACAGGATGGAGCCGAGAGCCTCTGGACAACAGGGAGAGGGAAAAACGAGTTGCAGGACTGCCAAGAAACTCCCGTTGTCAGTTTAAACACCAGGGTATCACGGTACTACTACAGTCACGAAGTTCATGGAAGATAGCCTATCCTTTTAACTGACCGCCCTGTAATATTCTAGCTAATTAGCTTGCTAGCTAATGGTATGCACTTGGGTGAATAAGCTAGCAAGCTAGTATATGATTTCACATCGTTTCACAAAAACACATGGCACCAAACACAATTCAATTCAGTTTAATTCTGAACTGCTATAACAATTAACGTTAACTGACGTTACTCTAACACGGCCGTAACTATACCGTTAAACGTTAGCTTGCTACTCACCGAACTCCGGATCTTCTTCCTTACTCTCTTCCGTAATAATTCTTGTTTTAATGGCACAATTGACCCAACAAGGAGCCATAAATGCAATAAACAGCATATACCTCATTGTAAAACAGTTTGACTACCTACTCTAGTCTCATTTTCACAAGATGTTGATGTCGAGACAGCTAGCCGAGCTCCCCGGAAATACACTCATTGGATAGCATCCGCTTTTGCGCATTTCTTTGAATAAGTGCAAAAAAAAATTTCTACTGTTCCACGGAGTTGCGTAAACATGACATTTATGATCTGAACTATTACAAATGTGACGCATTATTTTATCTCCTCAAAATGTTTTCTTCACCCAACAGTGGATGCTCCCATAGCGACAATTGATATTTGATATCTTACTCCTCTAACATTCATGCCAACAACTTGAGTTCAAAAAAAAAGGGGAGAGAAACCCGTGACAAATCAGTTTTGGTGGATTCCCTCAGTAGGGATGTGAAACTCAAACGTTGTCAAAGGGGGTTGGAAAAGTATTCCCCATCACAATGCTAAGTATCTAAAATCCAGGAAAAACACAATCTCAAAATGAGTGACACTATCATCAGAGATTGTGTCAGAGCCATTCAACCATCAACAGTATATTCTTATAATTATAGCTTTAATGTCAAGGTAACTTATTTTGCTCTGCATGGATTAGCAATAAAATGAACATATGACATGTAAACAGCAGTAAAGCAACATTATGCTACAAATGACAGCAGAAACAAGAAGACAAACTTGGACATGGTTTATAAAATGTTTTATTCATGTTACATAGCTGATACATAGGGCATCAAACAGTTCCACAAGGCTTTTGGGGACTACAATCGATGATTAGCAAAACACAATAGTGGTCCAAATCTCTAATGACAATCACTGGGCTAACCAAACACCCTCTTTAGGATGTGTACAAACCTGCATTGAAAAAGTACTGGACACTTGGACTTGGTGTGTTACAGCATTTTTTCCCATTCCAGTGTAATATCTAAAAAGACATGCATGACAGAATAGTCTTCTTCCCATTAAATGGTTCCCGTGTTTGGTCTGACAAGCCCCACCATTTTCCCCCAAAACAGACATGCTTCAGTGAAAGAGTGGCATCATAACCAGGGTAGAATGCGAGGATTTAACCAACGGGCACTACTTGGCTGTTTCATGACAATTATTGCCAGGTTATAAAGTACACTGGCTTTCCCTGCAGTATGGAACTCATGTATCCGTTTCAAATTGGACTTCAGCAGCTGTAACCGTACCACGTAACTGTGTAGAGACAGACACACTAAAAAGGGATGGGGGGGGATTATTTCTTAAATCTAACACTTTCAACCCTATTGGAAAACAATCTAAACCTTTTGAGTTGATGGGACTTCGGTTTCCAGTTGTTCAATGAGCCCTATGACGTTTCTTTACCTTCTCATTTGAAGTAGGATTTTGATACAAAGTAAAGCTATTAATACTTTTCTACAGCAGAAACTGCACATATGGAAGGCCAGGACAAACACAAACCAAAGGAATGGAGGGCTTCTCTTTTTCTCCAGTATCTTTTTTTTGTCCAAATTGTGAAAAGACTTAAATGATTTTTTTTATTTTTTTTATTTCCATACAGTTCTTTTCAGTAATGGGTTTCATTGATAGAATGTTTTTATGTGGAGCAATAAGGAATGAAGGATGTGTAAAAAGTTTTTTTTTTCTTTTGTTTTTAGAGATGACCCCAACATTAAGGGTTGTTTTGTTTTTTTTAGTTCTCATTCTCGCCGCCCTCTCCTCCTTCTCCGCCCTCACCCTCCTCGGCAGCATTGTCAGATGTCCATAACTGGAGAAAGAAGGAGAAACAGAAACACACTGTTATATGTTTGACCCCAACAGTAGGTTGCGCTTGCTTAACCCAAGAATGGTCAGCAATCTCTTCAAATAAATATATCCTGCACATGCCACAAGTTTCCTTCCGTGGTAGGGGAATGTGACTACAGAGGGAACATGTAAGACAAAACATCCAGACAAAGATAATACAGTGTCTCCACTGTGATCATGTATGTCATGTGATAACAGAGGAAAACTCACAGTCAGGTTGTCTCTGAGGAGCTGCATGATGAGAGTGCTGTCTTTGTAAGACTCCTCATTCAGCTTGTCGAGCTCTGCGATGGCATTGTCAAATGCCTGTAAGCAGAAAGGAAAACATTAACACTACTATTACTTAGAAAGGACAGTACTAGACATGACGATATGGCTAAGTGATAGATCGTGGATAAGAATGTCTGCTGACCGTTTTAGCCAGGGAACAGGCTTTATCTGGGTTGTTGAGAATCTCATAGAAGAAGACTGAGAAGTTAAGGGCCAGGCCCAAGCGGATGGGATGTGTGGGATCCATGTCATCCTTGCTGATGTCAAACGCCTTCTGGTAGGCTTCCTGAGAGCTCTCGATGGTCGCTGGGGACAAAACACATGGCATCAAACATCTCATGCAATAGATACTGTATGTGTGCCGAAGAGTCTAAAATTCCATATCCTATACCAAGGCACACTGACGACCAGTCGATACAACTGGGGGTGATGATTTGACGTTCCTTCAGCGCCCCCCTCTCAAGAGCATGGTAGTTTGCTAAACACAAGTCTTCATGTTTAAGCAACTAAAGGAAACAGATTAATTAAAACAAAGTATACTTGGACTGCAACCCATTTCATAACAAAGAGGTGGGCAGGCCTAGCTAACCAAGCAGACTACAGGGAAACATTGTTGTGTGTATTAGCACATTGATTTATTTTAGTTGGGTGGATAAATCTGGAATAGACACTGTGTGTAAGAGAACATGGGATACAACAACTCTTAAGCTTGTGTCACAAAGAGTGTGCCCCATGGGATAGCTGGAGGCCCACTCAGTTGGCCAACACCCACCACTTTTATGCCCTCCTATGAGACAGGACCCTGTGGTCACGCGAGTGTGACGCACCAACCTACTTGACATCATTTCTAGCGCTCAGAGTGACAAAATCTGGCACGTTCCCATTTGGAGTGTGAAGAGGCCCAGAGTCAAAAAAGGGGTATGAGGATGCTCATTATAGCCTTTACAGACAGAAAAAGAGCACGGGCATGTAAAAGATCACAACAGCTACGTGTGCTCTTTAGTATAGTTAAGCCACAATTCCTCACCTTTGCATTTAAAAATGTTGATAGATGAAGATGATTATTAATTCCACTTAAATTAATTCTTCATTTCAAAACCTTGAAATTTAGTCCACATTTCAACTCACATGTCCTGTTCTGTCCAGAGGCAACTTCAGCGAGGTATCTAAAGTAGTCGCCCTTCATCTTTAGGTAGAAGACTTTGCTCTCGGAATTTGTGGAGTTTTCAATTAAATATTTGTCCAGCAGTTCCTGTAAACCAAAAAGAAAAATAAATAAATCATTTTGTTGCACACATTTCACATATTTCAGTAACCTGGCTATAGGTTATAGTCACATAAAAAACTAGCTGAATTGGGCATATATTAAAGAGGATTATGGTTTGGGAGGCAAAGATCTCCAAGCCCAAGCCCGGCATATCACAACACTGAATGCAGATGAGCCGCACCCATCATAATTATCCCTGCTAGCCACTGTCCACCAGAGAGCACTACTCCCTCTGCTCTTCATAGCTGTACACCTCAATGATTGAGTACAGTTCTGCTCCATCAGGAGTCTAGTGCAAATGCTCAAATGCTCACCCAATAATCATTTGAGAAGGAACCATTTTGCACTGTGTCAATTCCAGCTTGTCATTCCGCAGAGTCCACAATCAGGCCAGGCCTCGTGTGTGTTCCCGACTGTCTTTTGCCCCACATTCCACGCTGATTCTATTAGCACTGTTCTTCAGTCATTACTGTATAGTAAAGATGCTGACATCTTTACCTCGCATGTGATATAACAGCCTTGAAAGTGTTCCATTTCATTCCCTTTCCTACCTAATGTTCCATTAGCAATGTCTAGGAAGCAGAAAATGTACAGGCAAAAAACAGTCATGACACCAGAGCACCCATAGAGCCCTAAGGTGCTGCTTGTGTTGCATCATACAGAATTCAACAGGACCATGCTCACATCACGTACATGTAAATTTAAAAAAACCAAGGCAGCTTCATCTCTGGCAGGCACATTCAGGATCTGCCTCTCTAGCAACACACACACACAACAGAAATTAGGTCCATGATGACAGCTAGTAGAGTATGGGGGAGTTCAAAGGCAATTTTAATTCTGCAGAAGCAAAAGCATCTACTTCTTTTCAGTGAAGATTTAGATATGGCTGCTGTACAAAGACAGCACAAGGATTTTAATAAACATAGTAAAACGTAAAGAACGTGTGTGAGAGAAGATTAACTGTTTCACCCAGGATGAATATGCTTACCAACACCTAAACCTAATGAGAGTCCTGACCCAGAGGCAAGTATTATCTTCAGCGTGTGTAAAGAAATTTCACCCACAGAATTTTGATTGAGAAGTGAATGACAAGTTACAAGAAAAATGATTTCTCTTCCAAACCCTGGGGGGGAAAAGAGATTGGCCCTGCCCAAACCCAACCCAGCAGCTACTCCCCAGCCATTTACTGACACAAAGATTGGCTCAGCTGAAACATGCACGTCTCAAGAGCCAAGCATTCCTCTCTGATTGCATGCACTGCACAATAGACAAGCAGAGGAGTTGCCTTGCTCACAGTGTATTCACACAGAGAACTCTCAGATTTCAGTCACTCACACGACAGCCGAAACAATGTTACTGGATGAAAGCCTAAAAGGCTACATCTCTGTTCACCTTCACATATCTAGCATGAGCTGATGTAATCCTTCAAGGTTGAACTGCTGTCCTTATTGTCAAGTCAATAATATTACAATTACCAGTAGAGTTTTGAGTCTGAGAAGGGCTTACGTTTCCTGCTTTTCTTTAAGCTCATCAAATGTGAAAATCTGACACAAAATTGATCACAAAAAATGTGTGGCATCTCTATGACAACCTAGACAAGAGTTTGACTTTGAAATGCCAAGGTTACATGCCACCATAGGGATATCAGACAAGCCTAGACTACTGTGGAATGGACTGTGCGTATATAGTTGACAAAGACTTTATCCCTTTAAAAAACGTTTTAGTAAAAGCATTAAGATGTTGAGCAAAATAGGACAATCAATGTAAATCAAAACTAGCACTGTCAGACAGAAGCCTTTTGACAACCGATCAACAGATCTCACTTCATCTTAGCCTCTGCTATTGTGCATGATTATGTGAGTGTGTATATTTCTTTTAATATTATGTGCTCCCTCACCACGCCTACAATGTCAGGCTCTGAAAGGCTGACTCTGGTCAAGTGGACAAGTCCCACCCTGTCTGGTCTAGGAGCCCTACATCATATCCTACATGGAAACCAAACATCACCAGGCCATTGTTGCTTCCTTCTAACAGAGGCTTGACTGCTGTAAGCTGAGTCTAACTGCATTGGTTTCATAATGCACTGCAGGAAATCATCAAGACAAAGAGGTGCACTGGCAGCTCACTGGTCCCTTGCGGTCTCTGTGCTGCTGGTTTCGTGGGTGCAGAACTAGTCTGTCAGGGCTAAGCGGACAAGTTAAGGCATGAAGTGTGATACGCCCTCCTCTACCAACACACCCTCAGTCAACACTCGCTAGCAGAGATAGGCTGAGTCAGGGACATGAGCGCATACACCTCTTGCACACTTTCTCTCAAGAAACTCACACGAGAAGGTGGTTGAAAATGAACATTTTTGCACTGCATTTATAAAGGCCAGCAGCACAGGGAAGTCATCTCAATCTTACAGCTAGGCTTCCACCCAGATCACCTCTAACCCCCCCCCCAAAAAAAAAAAAAAGTAGTAACAGAAAGTAATGCCTAAACATCTCTGCCTACATGTTTCTACTTCAAATGTCACATTGGTTTCAGTAGGTGCCTGTGTGTGTGTGTGTGTGTGTGTGTGTGTGTGTGTCTGTGTGTGTGT
>OOFE01014944.1:7381-30310 GCA_900323365.1 Monocentris japonica | reverse complement strand
AAGTACGTCCACTAAAAGTGCTTGTTTTTGCCGCTGACAGGCTCAGATTGTTCGAAGTGTCTGACAACATTACAGAAAGGATCCCTACAGAGATAGACCTTTGTTTAACCAGAAACAGAAGTCTTGCTCTGAAATCTTGCAAGATAATTTGGAAATGCACAAACACGAACCATTGTTCTTTTTTTTTTTTTTTTGGGATAAAACAAATACACTCAGCTACGCTTTCTATACTCCAACACAACAAAGTCCTCTCTCTCTTTGATCATGGGAAGAGGACAAAGTACAGTAAAGGATCTGTCTCTCAGTGCAGTACAGTTTTATAAAGGAAGATGTGTTCTAGTGAAAAGATACAGGCTCTTGCTGGGGCGGTGATAGTGTTGAGAAGTTACACACACTTTTGGGTGAATTAAGGTCATCTAAAGTCAGTTTGCTTCCACATATGTAGACTGCATTAGAAAGTTGGCTAATCCCTGCTTGCCTCAGCTCAGCTGCCCATCGTCAATGACAGCATTAGATGAAAGCAGTTATACAGAAGCATAACCTACAAATCACTAGCTAACATAATTTTTTCAATTGTAATTGTTACCAAGTCAATGTTTTATTTATTGTTTTATGGTCTTGAAGCAGCGAAATGACAGACTGACAGACGTTATCCACCCTGAAGTATGTTTGTTAACATTGTGGTATCAGGCACATTAATCCTATAGACTCAATTGGGTAATTATTGAAATTGTTTAAGTTCACCTCAGTTTTTATTTGTGCAGAATGTGTGGCACCCCTCTACTTTGCTGTCAAAGGAATGCTACAAGGATTACACCAGCTTCTTTTCCTTCATGATGCTCGATTTCGCAAAGCAGACAGAAGAAATCCACGGAACAGCCATTAGTGAAATAAAGGTAACATAAATCACGCCCCAGAAGGAAAAAAAATCACTTGAACCTTTTTTAATACTTTGACTTAGAAGGTGTTATATATATATATATATCATATATCATATATAAAGTAATTATTACAACAGTTTGACTTTTTCCAAGTTGACGTTGCGGTGCATGTTAAATTAAAACTACATGGTTTTCTGTTGAAGCAAGTGACTCTGGAGCCGGCCTTGTTCACATCAGTGAAGTTCTCTTCCTATGCAGAAGGTGGGTTTTTATTTTTCTTGACGTGTTAAATGATGCTCTCCTTATTCTAGATGCCCCTAGAAGTATAGTATATTACTTTTTTATTCTTTCTGTGGTTTTTAGCTTTGAAGAAACTGGAATCTGTCAGGAAGGAACACAAGGAGAGCAGCTTGGTTGTGAGCATCAAACCAGGGGACAGCCTGGGTAAGTACTAGTTGGCATGCCTGTAGGGCTTGTTGGCTGACTGCACAATTACACTACATTCGTGTCGCTTTGCTTTGCTTGATCAAAAGTTGTCTCCTGCAGGTGTTTCACTCGGTGTGTTCCGGGGACAAGCATCCAAGCAATTTCAAAGTTCAACATTGTTTGTTTATGGAGACCTATTTTGTGTCTTATCATTTCTCTTCAGTTCACCTTACCCAAATATAATCCATCAACATGTATGGAAAATTCTGGAAATGGTGCTTTACTATAGCGAGCTAAGTGGCTACAGCTACTGAGATGTGATTGGATAGTTAGGCTAGCAAGCTAACATTATGTGTTTAGCCTACCTACTACTTAGCAGCTAAAGTATTTTGGGCTACCTCTGGTAACGTTACGTACCAGGAAGACCAACAACCTCCAGCTTTTTTCCCAAATGTGATTGGCTCTCAAGCTGTGACATTCAACTTTCTTAATTTTTCTCATCGTGTTGAGACAATTAATTTCTGACATTCAGAAATGATAATAAGCCTTGAGGTTTTTATGTATTATCCTGTTGTGTTAGAAATGTTGGCAGCAGTATGCCTTTAACAACCAGGTACTTGTTGTTTTTGTTTCTTTTTGTAGGAGGCCACATTGCAACAACATCTTACAGACTACGTTGTCAGGTGAATAGACATTTTATTCTCACCACAATAGGCAAAATATTATTACTATTCTTACTACAGACTGTGCCCATGTTTTAGAGCAAATGCTGAGTTTATCCAATGGGCTGAAAACGTGGCTGTGACTGCATTTGTTTCACCTTTGTGTCTCCTGGCAGGACTGCAATTTGATTTTTGAGACCGTATCGCAGTATCTTGTGCATGTGCAACAATGGGAACACAAGCAGGTGCGCCAACATTTTCATATCTTCAATAAACTTCAACAAAATGATTTTCCGTTATTATGACTTACTAAAACGTGTGTGTGTGTGTGTGTGTGTGTCACCAGATGTTGAAGAATATCTTTGGGCAAGGTATCATTCACTTTTGTCTCTTGGTCTGATAATCTCATCTATATATGACATGATGCGCATTGTTTTCACCCTCTTACCCTCTCATTTACAGATATGATAGGTGATTGTTTAAAAGGTACGTGGTATTCCTCTTTCACTCAATTTGTTGGTTCAGTCATTAAACTTACTGCACATGGGATAATAATAATAAATAATTTTGTATTTTATTGTTAGTTTAGTAGTAGTTTATTACAGTGATGCTGCCACTTCGCAATGTATTTGCACCCCATTATTGAATATGTGAACCTGTGGGTCACAGTGTGTGTTTTCTCACCTCTTTCATTTCAGTGGTAGTCCCCTTCTTGGGCTTGTGCAAGTACCTCAAACGGATCCCAACGCGAACTGAACCAGTTATAGGTGAGGGGACCTATTTGTTATCATTAATGTTTATTTTTTATTTTTATATGTGACACTGTTCCACAATGTCACAAAAAGGTGTCCCGCCCTTTCATATTATCTGACTGGAGACTTTTTGTTTTAGGTGTACCTCTGATTGTGATGTGCCTCAGCACCCTGGCTAACGCCACACCTATTTACGTGTGCTTTGCTTGCGAGGACAGTTTCCCTGACTCCCTCATCAGAGAACACCTGAACTCTGCAAAACATCTCATACACACCCTGGTGAGTGTAGTGGTAATTCCACTTTTCACTACGTAATAAGTCAGACTGACTCCGGTGGATCTCAGCAAGCTTTATTATATTTGCAAATAGGCTCAATACCTTCGGCAACAGTGTTGTTGTCCTCTGGTGAGAGAGCCAAGAGCAGGTTACAACAGTCAAGCTTCATACAGTGTCTGTGCGCGTACAGGATATCTCAGTTCTCGGAACTTGTCTACTTGTGGTTAGTTCTTGCACTTATCACCTCAAGCAAAGACGGGACAGCACGCAGCATGAACTTTCCGCCTCTTTCTGCTTCTGTTAATACAAATGTCTCTAGTTAACACATCAGGGTCATACAGGTCATTAATTCAGTGTTGCAGAGCATACTGGTATAACAGTTCATAGAAACAGTTGCATTCCTGGCAGAAATTCACAATAATAAGTTGTAATACAATTTTTCACCTTCACCTTCAACCATTGATTTTGTTTGTTTTTGGTTATGTGCATATGTGGTTTTATTTGGCCACCATAACTTGAGAAAAACTAAGATGGTGTTTTATTTCAATCACTGTCAATAATCATGTCTCTTCTTTACTGAGTAGTATCAATATCCCATCATTTGTGATATTATGGTATATTTTCTTTGTCAGACATATAGACAACGCATATGAACGAAATGTAGGGAGAAGAACATAATTACACGTTAGAGATGATCCATGTTCGACCATTAAAAAGTAACGAGGTCAGTTCATGGCCTCTAACCCCTATGCAACAAAGAACCCACTAATGCAACCAGCATTATGACTAGCGCCCCTAGTGCCACAACAAAAATCATGACAAGATTGGTTTTCATGGCTTGAATTAAACCTAGGAAAATGGGGAGCAGCATCAGTAAAAATAGGAATAGCAGTAGGGGTATGTCTTGTAATAACGGGACCCATCTTCTGTTGTTGCATTCCCGTCCTCCGTACCATTGTGACTGCCAGAATAAGCACCCAAATGACTGTATTGACCAATCCCCCAGCACCACCACCAAATGACTACCCAGAACTGTACCCCATACCTGACTGGGTTGATAGTGACAAAAAGCATCACGATACGGATATAGATGAAGAGGATTCTGGTACGAAATTGAATCATGCTGTTTGAACAAAAACGAAAACGATCGGTAAGACGGCTGCTGCCGTTTGGGAAGCCTTGGGGATTACCTGTATCCATGTATGATTCTCAAATATACTCTGATATTGATATTGTTGAATTAACTCGCATGTATCGTCACAGAGATGTACATCATATATCTTCACTCACAATTGGTTATTGTCAATTGACAGTATTCTCGCTCCTGAGTGTGCTAAGATAAACAAACACTGATTGTCGTAAACCTACTATCCAATCAGGAAGGCTGCCACAGCCTCAACACCTACATTGGCAAAGACTGTTAGTTAAACATAATATGTAATTACATATAATACTGACCATGCTATACAATCCAGCACTATAATCCTGTTCAAATATTATCATTTTGTTTGCAGTGAAATTACTACTTTTACACTATCTGGATATATTACTTGCCCGACAAAGAACTAAGTGTTCACAAAAACAGCATATTCTGCATTACTACTTGTGTGGCCTGAAGCCAGCGTATAAGGGAAATGTAAAATGTATGACACTTGTACATTGCTTGATAAGGTTAAAAACTCCAGACTTAGTGGTACTGAGATCTGTTGCATGAAGTCAGAGGTTGTTATTCTTGGAATGGGGCAGCAATGACATTTTTGAGGCTCGGTAAGCCTCAAAGGGGGAATATATGGTATATTGTCTTTGTCAGACATGTAGACAACGCACATTATCAAAATGTAGATCTACGTTATATGAAATGATATGCATAATCATGTATTATCATAACCCTCATAATTAAAGGACATTATGAAAGATGACTATAAACTCAGCGAAACATGTTAGGTCAGGCTGACCAGAACACCAGTACACGCCGAGAATCCAGTAAATAAGAACATTCTGGGAATCGGTAACCTAAACGGAGAACTTAACCAGGAATTGAGTCAGCAAAAAGAACACAAGAAGATGGCTGCCACCAATGTCTATTACCTTGAAAGGAAACCTCTGGAGTTAAGACATTAAGGAGGGGGGAACGAAATCAGTAAGCCAGCTAAAAGATAATGGTGGCCAATAGCCAAGGACAAATGTTATGTATAATGGGCAGACAACTGAACCATGTAACCAGTATATTAGAAGGAAACCCAGTAGTACTTCAGCTGCACTGCAGTCGACTCATTCTTTGTTACTTTTGTAATAAAGTCTCTTGCATCCAGATTCATCTGCCTCACAAGATTTTTCTTCAGAAATTGTACTTGCCACCACAATAACCAGTCTGTATCCGTTACATAGATGCACCAGAATCCCTTGCGGTTACCTTTTGCCTGGGAGAGACCTCTGGATGTGGAAGCCCTAAGGTCACTTGCATGGGAGGAGGAGAAGGCCAAAGGACAAAATGATATGATGTTGAAGGTAAAAAGCAGATTGAAGGAAGAAAAGCTGAACAAGCCCCCCCCTCTTCCTTTTCTACTATAATTTCTGCATCTGTTGAGAGATCTGTGAAAGTGATCCGACTAGCTGCATAGCAAGCAAACCTAACAAAATTCTCTCTAAAATGCGGCCCTATAATAAGTTACATACAGTATAGAGTGTAGCCAGTTACTGCAATAGGAGAATAAAAAAATCTATTAAGTTTGCAGAGGATTAACCTTTTCAGTCTTTACTGATGGAACCTCCCTTCTCTCAGATATTTGATGTCCCACACAGCATACTTGACAGGCTTGTCCCACCCCACTATCCAAATGGTAAGTATCGGCCTTGCCACAAACGAATCAGGGTGTCTTTTTCCTCTCTGCATTATAGCCCGGGGGGGGATTTAAGGTGCCATGAATGCAGAAACTTACAGGCACCTGGACAAAGGGAAAAATGTCCCTTGTCGAGATTAGATTCACTGGTCGTGCTGCAAACACGATCGAACAATATATAACGCTGAAGCTGATTTACATTGTCTCATCATCCTTGATCATGATTCTATGACATTCTCTGTAGTGTTGGAGACATTTGAGCCCTTCCAGTATCATCTGAAACGTGAAGGTTGGTGATAAAAAGCAGCGCTGAACCATTGCTTCTCTTTAATCATAAATACAGAATATCATTCAGCTAACTTTGTCTAACGTGTGTGTGTGTGTGTGTGTGTCTGTGTCTGTGCAGTTCCTAAGCTTGTCACATTCGGCAAACTCCAACAAAGCCGGAACTTTCTTCTGCTGGGTGAGTACTGCTGCAGGGGAAACATTATGCCAGTGTTAGGATGTGCTTATTTACTCTTATGATAAAATACAACACTGTTGGAATAATAGTTAGATTTATGTGTTCATTGATTCATCTCTTAACTCTGTATCCTCTGTACCCTCCCTGTTCTCTCTGTCTCCTCCCTGTTCCTAAAATAGTAGGTGATATTGCTCTGAACTCTTAGTATTGAACTCTCTGTCAGTGAGATGTAGGATGTGTTGCATCTGTCAATTCCTGCCAAAAACACGAAACACATATATAATAAACCATTATAAAACCTATCCTACTCCTAAAATGGGCAGTGTACCTGAAAATTTCAGTTCCTTTTCAGTTCTTGTCCACGTATCTGCAGGCCAGTAGGAATTACAACAAATGGCAAATGACTATATCTCGAGGTTTTAGTTTTGCTATTGACAGCCTTTCAAAATAAAGTTAAATGTGTAGAAGGCAAGTGAATATTGTTATTATCGGGGAAATGTCTATATTTCCCGTGTGGTGGTGCTATTTCCTGTCTCCTCTTTCTAGGTCAGCAGTTTCTGGTTATGCACAGTGTTTTTACCGAAGAGCAACAGTCCAGAGAGTGGGGATGCTTATGCTTGCTCTGTCAGAGAAAGTTGTCACAAGATGAGTTTTATTCTCATGTATTCAGTCGTGAGCATGTCACAAAATTTCTGGTGAGTGTATTTACACATAATGTCAATTCAAAATGAATAACGGTACTGTACTTATTACTCCCTGACAACAGTAATTCATTACACTACTCGCTGCAGATGCCCCCCACAATTTCCTGTCAAGTATGTCTGAAAGATAGAGACTCAGTCGTGGAGATGGGCAGCGTTGTGTCCTCTACATGCATGTAGAGGCATGTTTTGAGGAAGAATTAAGAATTAACCATATGGAGCACAGAGATGGAGCAAGTCAGAGTAGGCTGCACTGCCTTACAGATGGAAGTGCACAGGTTTATACAAGCTTTTCTGAGAACAGGTGTGAGTCTAGTCTAAGCTAAAACAAGAAAAAGATAAGCTAGCGTGAGAATGTGGACCATGAAAATAACAGAGTGTAAAAGTACTGAGGGCTACAGAGTGGAGAAACACAGAAAAGCATAGCTATGTACAGCTAGAGATTCAATGTTGTATTATTTGCAGTTGTGCTGGCACACTATTTACAATTGACAACAAATGTTCATGTTATCCCTTTGATCAATAAGTAGTGGAAGTCGATTACTGCCATCTTTCACAGAAATTACTGTGCAGCTTTGTCAACTTACAGGAAGGTGACTAGGGGCTGGGGATGGGATATAGTTTTTGTTTGTCAATGCTGTCTTTAATAATGGCAAGAAATAAAGAATGATGTCTTAGGAAATATGGCACATTAGAATTATGTGCCAACATGTGTCCACAACGACATGAAACTGAATCTTTGACTCCCATAGAATTGTTTTACCTGACAGGCCATAGACTGTGAATTTGCGCTTGTGTGTTTAGGAGCGCGCCCACCCAGGGTCACTGAATTCTGAAGCTAAGAATACAGAGACATTACTGGACTTGGCACAGCAGGCAGCAAAGATTCACTCTGTATCACCCATACAGGTAACTAAACGTTCCACAAATGAATTTTGTCTCCTCTGGCCATGCTCTCATCCTTCTATAATCTGTCTTAAAGATCATGAAGCTTCAAAAGCCCATCTGGGAGCCATATAGCTATTCAACAGGTGAGTATGTACTGACATGTTCTATTTTGGCGTCTGTTTGTGACTGTGAATTGGTTAGCTATACTTTTGTTTTTCCAGCGGTTGCCATCCTGACATGTGCAAAGAAGAGAGAAGGGAGAGGAAGGCTTATCCCTGTGCTACTGTTGAGAGGGAAGTTGGGTGAGCCAAAACTATGTTTTTTTTTTTTTTTTTTTAACTATGATTGAGGATTGTAGAGGATGCCACCTCCCAGTTTCATGTGCAGTATGACCCCAACTGGCCCTCTTTGATGCACCCTCAGTCCACCTACTTTGTTTCAAGAAGTTGGGACACACTTGCTAGAAGGGGCTTTCGTTACTAAGTGTCCTGTGGCACTCATTACTACAGTAGGGGTGATGAGTTCTGAATTGTGTTAAGACTCCCAACTGGACCTTCATATTGGACGGGCCCTAGTTACCCTTCGAGCTGTGTTGTCAGGAGCCTAATGCTTCTGTTAGGGACACCCAAGGCAAACTGGTCTCAGGTGACGGACCAGACAAATGGCGACTCAATAAGACCCCATGACAGTCTCAGCTACATCAAAGAACACCTTACCCAGAGCCACAATACTGGGGCCCACTACTGGACGCATCTGTTGTTTGCAGATGCGTGCCAGGTGCCATCAAAGGCAGTTTTGAGTGTCATGTCTATTTCTGTTTCTCAGTCCCTACAGAAACTCTGAAAGAAGTTGACAAAGACCATGCAAGAGACACAAGTCAAAATTTGCTGATCCAGACTGAAATACTCCAAAACTGTACAGACAAAAGTGAGACCACCGCACAGCCTGGTCCAGTGGAAAAGGAGCTGGATGATGATAGAAAAGAGACCGGAATAGAAATGCACAAGAAAAGACATCCTAGTGAAGATGCTTGGAAAGAAATGGATAATAAAAGGCGGCTACTCTGCTCTGAAGAAGGAAAAACACCTTGTGCAGGTGCCCAAAAAATGCAAGAAAAAGGACCCATTGGAGTAGATTTTAAGAAAGGGACCATAGCAAACCATAACAAACATGTTCGGACTGCAATGAGTAAAGGTAAGTGTCTCAAATCTTAGTTTATTAAAGCTTTTCTTCAGTGTTTCTGTAAAGTTGGTTTAATCTATGGTTGTTTATGGTTCTCTTACAGTGACTGGTCCTCCTAACCACCTGCAAGCCGCTAAATTATGGAATTATGTCAAGCTGAAGGTCCGAAACCCTGTGATTGGTCAGTATTAGTTCTACTGTTCTTTGAGACTTAGAGGTGACTATCTCCACATTGTCTTGTCTTATGGTTTTAGAAAACACTGTTAATAAGACATTCTCTCCTGCGTCTGATGAGCCATGTCTCTTGATTGGTGATGTCATTTAAGCCCCTCCCTGTTTCATATTGCCATGTCAAGTCATTGTCGCAAGTCATATTGACATGTGATGTGATGTGAGTGATGGCTTGTGCTTGTTGTATAGTATTTTCTTTCGTGTCTTCACGTTTACCTCAACTGTCCTTTTTAGGACTTTTTCACACTACGTGTTTCTTACTAAATGCGTGTGAATGGAAACATCCATATCCAATGTACTCAATTTGTCCTCTAGGTTTAAGTTCACTTTTTGAATGCCATTGTGATCAACGTGATCCTGTGTACCTCTGTGAGAGCTGCTGTTTGAAGATCCCGGAGAAGGATATTATTAAACATGTTACTGGATTTGACCACCAAGCAATGTTTCTGCTGGTGAGTACTGTGAAAGTAAATTGGCACGGATTGCTAGTATTTATCATTTATCATTTTGTGTCTGGTTGTACTGATACTGTGTTGTCACATGCTGTGGACATGTGCCTGAATATTGCACAACAAGCCAGAGAGGCCCTTCAAGGAGGTCATAAATCTGACCTTTACTAGACCACTACTAGGTGGAGAGAGCCCATAGGAACCATGTTAAAAATGCTATCTAAGCATAAGAGAACCAATCATGAGAGACTTCTTTGTTTCCAAAGAAGCTATAAAGTAAATAGTAGTAAGCTGATTTTCGGGGAGAGAACATAGAGAGATTTTGACTTTCTGTGGAACCTGTGATAAGGTATCTCTCTCCAATATATGTGTATACAATATATTTTTATGTGCTTCAACCTATCAGTGTTATGTGTGTTATTTCAAGAGTTCTGAGTGCTTACAGGCAATTTTCCAAGACAGTACCTGTTATGACACTCAACATATTTATTACATATACGGAAAAGATAAGTCATCAGCATTATTACCTTTATTTGCCAAGTACATTTGAGGAATATGACTTGTTTAATTGATGCTACGATAAAAGTACAAAAGTGACACATGGTACAAGGAGCATGTAGCACAGCACAACAGCAAATATTTTAAGTTGAATGAGGGATTGGTAGAGAGGCAGATATTGGTGATGTGGGCAGTCTACAGATGGTTTACTGATACTTCTGGGTATTTTACTTTGAAATGACCCATAAAACAAACATTTACTTTCATTTGGCTAATACACTCAGTACAATATTGGCCTAGAGCATACATCACTGATTTTGTGTTTGAATTTTTCAAGGTTTAAAGCCATTTCTGTCACGCCATCTGGCAAATTAACCTTATATTTTGGGTGTTTTACCTGGAGCCAGTCCACCATAAAATGTTTATTGGATTTTTATTGATAGGAAGTAAGACTTGTTAAAAACCTGCCTATTAAAACATGAAAAATTGTTGCCTGATTTTAAATGTGTGTTACCCCAGACTTGTATATTCATTTGTGTGTCTTGTGTCACGTTTCAGATTTTAAAAGTCTTGAGTCAGAGGATGGCATTAAGTAAGATGTCTACATGTTGTGCGTGCGTGTAGTAATGTCTTCTATTATTGTTTGTAATATCAGGGCTTCCAGAATCTAACTGCTCCACCTGGGAAGAAACGGAGGAAGAGAATCAGACATGCAGCTATCAAATATGAACTGGAAAAAGGATACGGGGAGGCTCAGGTTTGATCCAGGCCTAAATTCTTTCACCTGTGTAAATGGTTTAAACTGTTCAAATGAGAATGTGACCCCTTTCCTTTGGATCATTTATGGGCAACTAGTAGCTCGTGGACACTCATACAGCCCCAACGATTTCTTGCCCAGTACAGGAATAAACCCCTTTTAATCAGTTTTGTGGTCCTAATGAATCTCTGAGCACAAATGTTTTTGTGTAATTGGAAAGCTTTTTAACTTTCATTTAAGCGCATCATGTACTTGGTTACGCCCTTTAAAATAAACAGTGGTCACTGGATGTTCAACTCTTGGAAGTGACTTTCCACTCTTGCTTTGACTATTTTTATGGGTTTACCATGACCTTTTAGAAATGCCTCAACCAATTCCCAAGACTGAAATATTTTGAAAACAATCCATAATGCTGCAAAGCATGTCTACAAGCACCATTTAGTCATGTTAGGGCAGGCAGCACATACTGTTTAACACACTAAGAGAAGTTTTTAGTCGCTTGGCGTAAAGGCAATGTCCTCTTCCTCAAACGTTTCCTATATATTTTACATTTAAATGCCTAGCAAAAGTGTTGAGCGTACTGAGTCCATCGATCACGTATCAGCTCCTGTTCTTAGAAATGATCCACAGCCGCTGGACCTAGCACTCCCAAGACGCCCATAGCTCTGGAGCTTCAGGATACATATGAGAGAGAGGCCCCTGTCTTCTTCCAGTTGCTGTCCCAGTTTTAAACTTAGCGAATATTTGAAATATATTTTACCATGCTTCATGCCTATATACATTCATGCAAGTGGGCCCATTACAAATAAATCCTCCACAAAAAACTAAACACTTAACATAACCTAAACATGGTTTTCTCACTCTACTTCCAACACACCTCTGAACGTTGCTTGTCCAAAGCCTGGCCTTTCCAGTGTTAAAGTCTATGACGATAATATCATGTAATTTAATTTTCACTGTATTCAGTGTTGCGTACATTTTTGGGGCAACGATCTCTAATTTTGGGCAAAATTGTCCTTATTGAGTATAAAACAAAGCCTTGTTGATTTTAGTTAATTGAAGATAATTGCTATTTCTAATGTTTTCTATATTCACACACACTCTGCCTTTTTAGTAAAATTGTGTGACTGAAATACTTTGAGAAGTAATCCTAAATTCAATCAATTTCACACAAGTACTTGAAAGGGTTTCAAATAATAAGGGTGTGTGTGTGTATTTTCACTACAGGTTCTTGATCTGGATCCAGAGCTTTACAATGACATCATGAAACAAAACTTCAGCTCTGGTAAGAGAACATCCATCCTGATGGACAATCATAATCCATCCAATGTAATGTTTCTAAGAAGAACCCTGCTTTTGCTCATCCTGTTTCTGTTTGGGTGTTGCTAATTTGGATGAGTTCAAAAGTGTGGACTTCTACCAAAATTGTATGTTTGATGATCCTCACAGCTCTAAAGATGGTGAGAGATCTTCAACAGGACACTCTGCATAGACTCCTGCCAAGCTCAGCCATCCCTAATATTCAACAGGAGGTCACCTCTGTGGTGCAGGACATCCAGGTCAGCTCAGAGTGTCCTGTGGTCCATCAAACCACTGCACTCTCTTCTGACAGTCAACCTCTAGGCACTTCATCTACTTTTGACCTTCAGCCTCAGATGGACCCATCCATAGCTGAGCTCCCACCCCAGGTCAACACATCAACCACTAAGTCTCAACCCCAGGCCACTCAAGACTCAGAGAACAAAGCCCCCACCGGGACATCAACAGGCCTGTGGACCTACAACGATACCAGAACACAACCTGCCACTGGTGAGCACGCTCTCATGTTTGGTGTTTTCTTTAAGCGTAACAGTAACATAGCACAAGCTGTTGCATTAAGTGTCTGTGGCCGTCCATCGGCTGTAGTTTTTGCGGTGTGTCCCGCACTGTCTGCCCTAGTCAGCGGCTTTTCGGCCAATTGAGCATGTTGAATCGGTGGTGGAGGCCGCCTGTGAAAGAGAACTCTCTAATAATGTTCAGTTTAAGTGAATTGGTGCACGAGAAGAGAAACGGAAGGGAGCCAAGCAAGCAAACAACACTTGCACATTCCTCTCCAGGGCCTTTCTGTTATGTCAAGACCCCCACTGTGTCTCCCAGGAACCTAAGGGCTCCTCACTCGAGCAAGGAGTGAATTCTACTGTGGAAAATTGCGTGTAAGCACTCAATAATCTTGAAATAACACACAAAACACTGACAGGTAGAAGTACAAAAATATATTGTATACAGATATATTGGAGAGAAATACCTTGTCACAGATCCCACAGAAAGTCAAAATCTCTCTCTATGCTCTCTCTCCCTGAAAATCAGCCCACTACCATCTTTGTAGTTTCTTTGGAAACAAAGAAGTCTCTCATGATTGGTTCTCTATACTAAGATAACATGGTTCATCCTGTAGACTACCTCCACATAGTAGTGGTCTTGTCAGGGTCAGATTTATGACCCCCTTGAAGGGCCTCACTGGCTTGTGTGCAATACTCAGGCACATGTCTGTGGCATGTGACAACACAGCATCAGTACAACCAGCCACTAAATGAATTTACTTTCACAGTCCTCCCTTTCTATCATCTATCATGCTGTCTGTCGAGGGATACATTGATATACCACATTCAACTCATCTAAAGAATGCTAAGTACATATGACGAGACCCAGAGAGTAAATACAGAATTCAAAACATAGGACATAAAATGATATACATGGCTGAAATACACTTAAACTAACTATAGTGACAGACTTTCCAGCTGCACGGATACATGCTCTTGTTAGAGCAAAAAGTTCAGCAGCCTGGGCAGAAAAATGAAACTGAAGTCTCGCAGGTTCCACCACTTTATGATCGCTAACAATAGCATAGCCAACAGCTCCAACCCCATCTACCTGTCCACCCACATAATAAATCAGGGTTAGAAAGGTCAGGGTGAGAAAGAGGTGTAGCAGAGAGATCTTGTCTTGGAGTTACTGCTTCAGTTATTACCGCCAGACAATCATGAGGTTCACCATCCTCCTCAGTAGGAAGGATTGTGGCTGGATTCAGCATGTTGCAACAATGAAGAGTGGAAGCAGGGGTAAAGTGAGCCGTTTTGGCCTGTAGAAGAATAGTGGCTACAG
The DNA here is from genome assembly GCA_900323365.1 of Monocentris japonica. Taxonomy (NCBI): domain Eukaryota; kingdom Metazoa; phylum Chordata; class Actinopteri; order Trachichthyiformes; family Monocentridae; genus Monocentris; species Monocentris japonica. Next base: position 16,163 of record OOFE01014944.1, on the reverse strand, counting down.
CATGTGAAACCAAAACAGTCAGAGGTCTGTAAGCCACCAAAGGGGCGGAAGCTGTCACTGCTGCTGCAGCCGCAGCCATGGCTCTGGAACAAGGAGGAAGACTTCTCTCAACTGTTGAAAGTCTTTGAGAATAGTAGGCAACCGGTTTAAATTTATCACCATGTTTCTGTGTGCAATAAACAGGCAAATGTCTGTGGCACATGACAACACAGCATCGGTACAACCAGCCACAAAATGATAAATGATAAATACTAGCATTCCATGCTCATTTACTTTCACAACTCCCCCCATAAAACCGTCAAACGTAACACTTACCAGGTTCGACCAGCCCACTCGGGCGTCACAAGGAGATGGAATCAGTGACCAGAAGCGGGAAATTTACAGACCTTTGTGCATTCCAAGAGATACGAAGCAAGAGAACAGAAACTCTGGAATGTAATATAAAAATGTACTTTCTGTATGTATTCTCTAACGTTTAAACTTCACATTCTGTGGCAGATGATGTACTTTGTATTTTCCTGTACCCTCTCCATTATTCAAGACCCGCAGAGTATTTTTATTAAGACTTAATTTACTCGCCAGTATTGAGGTGTAAGACCGTAATGTTTGGTGTCATACAAATCCATTTGCTTTGGTGTGATTTCTGTAATAAAAGCTCACAAACGAGAGAGTGTCTTTAGTCTTTAATGCTTGCAAGCAGAGCTGAAACTACACACAGCGGGGTGTATGCAGAATGAGCTGTCCAATACAGTTCATCCGATACATTTATACATGTGACTGTAACTATCTCTACGTACACACATAGTTCAAGGCAGATAAGTGAATCAAAGGAGCAAGGCAGTGCACAGACACCTGGCACAAAAGGGAGTAGTATTATTGGAACATTCTGTTCCAACTCCCTTACGACTTGTGCTTCGATACCAGGAACTGTTTGTGTCCTTGACGTTTCCCAGCAAAATCATCCTTCATAAGGATGCAACAGTTGCATCAAACTTTCAGCCAGGTCAAGATCAAAGAGGAAACACACACTCCTCTCCTCTAGTTTTCCACTGGCTGTGACTAAACGTATGCATACATATTATTGCAGTTTATACTTGTATCATATTATAAGCACACTTATGTTATTATTTTCCATAACAGTGATCAAATATGTTACTTTCATCCACGTGATCAAGTGAGGTGATGTTTTCTGAACCTGAGCTGGTCATCAGGTTGTAAATCTGTGACTTGCAAATGAGGGAAACAAAACAAAAGAAACCCTGAAAGACCATTGAAAGACTAACTTTCAGGAACTTTTTAACTTTTCTAGTCTTCTCATTTGTCCAAATGAGATAAAATTGTGTGCATTTGCCTTTAGAAGGGGAGTTCTGTACTCCCATTCAGCTGATCGACTAAACTGCCTGCTTGACTCAACAGTACCATTATATATTGTTCCTTTTGTTTATTTGATGTGTTGGAGTGTTTCCCTATTGCACTTCTTCACCAAATATTTTCTACTGTCTTACAAATACTCAAGCAAAGCCTCTCTCTCTTTGCTCTCTTGTCCCCTCCCTTCTCAGGTCTGAATATGGTGACCAAGCTTTGTTCAGCAGACTCATTCACCTCCTCCGTTGGACACCTACCACCTCAACATCGCTACAACTATACAGTGAGTTTGTGTGCACATCAAATCACATTTCTTTGTATAGCCCTTAATCACTGTTACAGTCTCAAAGGGCTTCACAGTGCCCAACATGTGAAAACAATAAATGGTTAGTTCACGACATCCCCCAGCCTTGGACCCTCACAGAGGACAAGGAAAAACTCCCAAAAAAAGCCTTTTAGGGAAAAATTGGAAGAAACCTCAGGAGGGGCTACTCAGAGGGATCCCCCTACCAGGACAGTTGGGCGTGCAATAGATGCAGAGGATGAGCTAGCTGGTCTAGCCTTACTCTGAGAAGAGACTGAGCCACTCCCTCAAGGCTGGTCAAATGATAAAGAGAATAAATGGGTTTTTAGCCTTGACTTAAAGACTTCAATAGAGCCTGCCTCTCTGATTGAGGCAGGCAGACTGTTCCAGAGATAGGGAGCCCAGTAAGAAAAGGCTCTGTTACCTGCAGTTTTCTTTTTGACTGCTGGGATAGACAGGATCCTGTGTCCTGTGATCTGAGGGTGCATGGCGGTTTATATGGTTTGATCAGATCTGATAAGTAGTACAGTGCCATCCCATGTAATGATTTATATGTAAGTAAAAGCACCTTGAAGCCAGTGTAATGAGGATAGGATGGGCGTTATATGGTCGAATTTCCTAGTTTTGGTCAGGATTCTGGCAGCAGCATTCTGGACCAGTTGGAGTTTTATAGTGCGTCCAGTAGGTAAGCCCGAAAAGAGGACATCGCAATAATCAATTCTCGATGATACAAAGGCTACTAAATGTACTAAAATTTCTATGTCTGCCTTTGTTAGCATGGGTCACATAATATTGCAACTCTAATGAGAGGATAGGGTTGAATTTTACCCCAAGGTTTTTAACGTATGGGCTCTGGGAGATTACACAACTACATCTACAGACACAATTGCGATTATCATGTGTGTCATAGCCAACACAGTTATGGTTGTACCTTATATCAAACCAACATAAATCAATTCTTGTAGAATTGTACATTGACATGTGACTTACAAATGTGATGCTAACTGTTGACAATGTCAACTAGACTGAAACCACAACCATAACCAAGAGCACAGTCAGCAGTTGCATCAAGCATCAGAGATGGCCAGAAAAAGACTCGAAAGTTTTCCTTCAAATTAAAAACCTAACATTTTTCACTTTTGAAAAATAACATCAATTGTGTATTTGTTTACTACAGATTCCTCAAATATATTCCTAATTTTCACTTTTTTAGTTTGTATTACTCAAAAAAACTATTGTAATTTCATTAATAAGGGTGTTATTTTGAAAACTGTGACCAGAACTCCAGTTAATCTACAACTATATCGACGGATTTATCAGACTTATTTAGTATCAGAGAACGTAGCTGGAACGTAGCATGGTAAGTTGGCAAGTTTTCAGCGTCATCAATTGTTAACTATATCATCATCACTTGGTAAGTCATGAAATTACCAAAAAGTCAGAATAGGTCATGTTGCTGGTACATAATGTGTTAGGCTGTTAAGCTGTTAAATAAACAATCCATTATATGTTATTGTGTCATTTCAAAGATGAAGACAGAGCTTGACGGTTCAGGAAACTCTGAGGCACAGCCATCCTCAGCAACTGAAGCCATATCTAGAATTACTGCAACCACCTCCAAAACAGAAGGCACCTGCAAAGCAACTGACGTCACCCCAGAAACAAACAAAATGATTATTTTATCGAAACCTGGGACCCATATCAAAACTGACCTCTCTTACACGTGTCTGACTACTTCTAGAAGTACTGAACACGCAGCAGTTCCATACGTGTCCAAAACCAGAACAACCACAACCTGTTCACATGCTGATGCCACCTCCAAAAATGCAGCAACCTCAAATTCCACTGCAACCAACTCCACAATTGGAGTGACTCCTAAAACTACTGCTGGAAAACCAGAAACAGCAACCATCTCAAAACCCGTAGGTTCTCAAATTGCAGTCATCTCCCATGCTATGGCGACCACCACCAAATCGACCGCAACCACCTCTCATTCTACTGTAACCAGGCCCAAATCGACTGCAACCACGTCCAAATCTATGGCAACCACCACTAAATCGGCCACAACCACCTCTAATTCTACTGCAGCCACCTCCAATGCTGTGGCAACCACCTCCCAATCGATGGGAACCACTTCCAAATTGATGGCAGCCACCTCCAATTCCACTGCAGCCACCACCAAATCTAAGGCAACCAATTCCCAACTTAAAGCCACCACCTCTACATTGGCCGCAACTAGAGCCACATCTTCGGCAACCATCTCAAATGCAACTTCAACCTTCAAAGCTGCAACTGCATCCAAAACTCTGGAAACCACTATCAGAACTAGAGCTGCATTCAAACCTGCAAGCCCTTCAGCTACAGCCACCTCAAACACAGGAGCCACTCTTGTAATTGCAGCCACCTGTAAGCCTCCAGCAGCCTCCAAAAGTAAAATCACCTCCAAAACTTGTGAAACTGCATCCAATACCACAGCCACCTCCAAAACTGTGGTGACACCTATGGCCACTGGTAAAACCTCTACCATCTGTGAAAATACTGAAGGCTCTAACAAGACTCGATGTATCAAGAATTCTGGGGGGTCAAATGCTGATGGTGTACCACACATTCACAAAAGTGACGCACCTGTTTCTGCTACTCTGAGCACATCCACGCCTGTTAGATCTGACAAGACGGCGTCCGTAGAGACATCAGATTTCTCCAGGAGTAAGATCAGTAGTAAAAGCCAACCTATGGTCGGTCAGTATTCTTTTTTTATATTAAATGTAATTTGGTCAGCCTCTTATTGCTTGCTGTCTTTTTGATCTAATCAGAACTGTGTGTGTGTGTGATTGTGCTTTCCAGGCGTAAACCTCTTGGTTGCAGTCATGTGTGAAGGAAGGCAGCAAGTGTACTGTCGACTGTGTTCAGACAGGTTAAAACGATCTGATCACATGATCAGCTTCAGCCATCGATATAACTATGTGGTGTGTATTTTAAAAAGTCTTGTTCATGACATTTTAGGAACCTTGTATTGCAGGTCGATATATGTTCACAGTATGTTCTGAATTGTGTAAATAGAGATACAAGTGCCCTGAGTGGACTGCTGGCCCCTTAGAGATGAATAGGGAACTGCTCAAGAGGGTGACCCACTTGGCTAAGGTTGAGAGAGATGAAGGCCTCACAATCCAGGTGACCCCTCACCCCCTCCCCCCCTCAACACACACACACACACAATGTTAAGTGACGGCACAAACACATGCACCCACAACTTGGGTGCATGCACAAACGTTTTTTTTTGCTTTTTAATTGCTCTTTCTTTTTTTTACTCCTAGAGAGTAGAAGTGAACTATGATAAGTATAGAGAGCTGGCCGATCTTCCTGTGAAACAAGGTAAAGATATCTTATCTAATTCTATGTGATTGATTAATAAGAGGCAGACTGCTGGATGATATTTTTGTGTTCTGTTCTGAAAGAAAATTGCCAGGAAGTATTTCTGGCCCATTGTAGATAGGTTGTGTTTGTTTGCTACAGGTCATTGCTTTGGTCCTTCTTTTCAGCTCTAGTCCAACTGAAAGCAATCATGAGACAGCAGGGAGAATTGCAGGACTCTTCATCTTCTACTACTAATCCAGAACCAGGGGGCCCGAGACAGCAAGTTGTCTCAACCGGTCAACATGAAGCTTTACACCCAGATGATGGTAAAACTCTACCCAGAGCGGATATTGCTCCCTGGAGACATACTGCTCTACCATGCCTGCTTTAGTTAATTTCTGGGCTATCATTTTTGCTTACTTTAGAAGGTAACACTTAAGTGCACACTGTTGAAGATCGTTGTTCCTCATTCAGAAATGAAGTCCAACTCCAGAGAGGATAGAAATTTGACCCTGGGTCAATCCAAAAAGGCTCTGAGCCTGACTAGCACAGGTGAAGGAGTTGAGACGACCCCACACCAGCTTCGGTCATGTCAGAACTCAGACATAACAGGTATGTGACATGAAACATCAACACAAATTAAAAAACAATTAAAGCAATGGATTTGATTCATAATAAACTTAATAGATTTGTAGCTTGTCTAATTGTGTATCCCTGCTTTGCTCAGTCACAGTTAAACAGGAGCCTGACGTGGAGGTTAAAATCACACCTGCGCCTGGATATCCTGGTAAATAGTGAGCCTTATCTGTCAGACAAGTTCTGTGTTATGGTTACTGTAATGGAAACAATTTTGACCAGCTTTACTGGCAATGAACACGTAGCAATAACCTCATAGAGGTGAACTCTTTCTTTGACAAGCTTTTACATTAAGTTTGCTAGTTGTGTAGTGTTATTTTGCTTCCTTTTCCCAACCCTCTTCCCTCCAGTCACAGTCAAACAAGAGACCGGCTCTGCAGCAGATGTCAAATGTAAATTTAAGAGACCAGTGGATGTAAATGTAAAGTAGCTAGTAGTCTGTTAGCATCTTCAGCCCTTATTACCCTGGTGGTTTTTAGTTGCTAGCTTTGTTGACATGTTTGTCTCTTCCTTGCGCCCTGTGTTTATTTCATCTCCCATTCCCCTCCTTACTTCACATTTCCATAGAGGAGCTCTCAACCGGTCAACATGAAGCTTTAAACCCAGATGATGGTAAATAAACCTATCAACCTACATCACTTGAGCACCAAGTCTGAAGGTCGTTGGAATATTAAGGGATGGATATTGCTCCCTGGAGACATACTGCTCTACCATGCCTGCTTTAGTTAATTTCTGGCCTATCATTTTTGCTTACTTGAGAAACGTACCCTGTGTCTCCATGTTATCTGAAGGCTGTATTTATAGAGAACAGTGATTACAATCTCTCTTCTCTCTCAGGTGTATACAGGTTAAAGAGCGAGATAGCAGGACTTTCTACTAACTGCCAATCAGAGCAGCAGAACACGCATGAGCCCCGGAAACCGCTGGTCCAGGTCCCAGGTGAGAACCCAAAGGCTTGCATACAAAATACAGGTCTTGGCTACATGTTAGAAGGTAACACTTCTCAAAGTGCACGCTGTTGAAGATCGTTGTTCCTCATTCAGAAATGAAGTCCAACTCCAGAGAGGATAGAAATTTGACCCTGGGTCAATCCAAAAAGGCTCTGAGCCTGACTAGCACAGGTGAAGGAGTTGAGACGACCCCACACCAGCTTCAGCCATGTCAGATTTCAGACATAACAGGTATGTGACATGAAACATCAACACAAATTTGATGTTTGGATTTGAGGTATAATGAACGCAACTTGTCTAATTGTGTATCCCTGCTTTGCTCAGTCACAGTTAAACAGGAGCCTGAAGTGGAGGTTAAAATCACTCCTGTGCCTGGATATCCTGGTAAATAGTGAGCCTTATCTGTCAGACAAGTTCTGTGTTATGTTTCCTGTAATGGAAACTATTTTGACCAGCTTTACTGGCAGTGACCACGTAGCAATAACCTCAAAGAGGTTCTGCCTCTGCCTATCTTGCCCGTCATCACTCATTTACACACATTCAGTAATTCTCCCATTCCTACCTCCCTTCTATCCGCAGAGGAGAAACCACATGAGAACCCAGATTCTCTCACCTCTGACTCAGACACGCTGGCCCTAACGTCTGACACGTGGCCAGGGCCTCCTGAGAACCGTCAACAGTGGGAGAGGAGCGACCCAGAACTACAGGACACTCAAAGGGCAATGAAAGTATCCTTGTCCTTGGACCCAGACCCGCCCTCTCCAGTAGTTTCACTGAAGACTGCACCGCATAGCCACACAGGACCTAGCCAGACCGGAGCACATGCATTAAAACACTCAGGGCACAGTCTAGGACCCGGGCAGCCCAATGTATCACAGGTGCTCCCAAGCATTTCAACAGGTAAGTGTTGAACATTCATGAGGCTTTATATGTTTTTCGTTTTATGTACTGGTTTATATTGATCGGTTAACTTGTGTCACAGGGAAAAGCCATTTGTCAACATACCTGAAGGTGATGCAAGTGGACACTGAACCAGTCATAGGTGTGTGTGTGTACATCCTAAACCCTTTTCACTATCAGGATTTAAATTTATTTTGAAGAAGCACACGTTAAAGTTGGTGGGGTTTTTTCAGGTCTCGGCTCTGTGTGGGAGTGTCGAGGGATAACTCTGACTGCATTCTTCTTGTGTGAGAGCTGTGAGAAGACCTTCTCTAGCAAACACATCTGTGAACATGTGGTCAGCACTGAGCACCGGCTCTGCTATATGGTGAGTGGTGTCTTTGGCATTGAGCATCTCAGTTATTTAGCTTAAATGGGTTGTATAACATTTCAAAGAACTGGCTCTCATGTTGGTAATGTCATTTGTACGTTTATGTGTCTTGTCTTTCAGTGGAAGCAGTACCGTCATTTCCTCTCTCCCTGGTTGGAGCAGGATCTGCCTCAAGAGATTAAGCTAGACCTCTTAAAGGAAATTGCCTGGAAACTCTCAGACCGGGAGAAGTACAACAAGATGGATGCTCAGGTAACCAATCGGGTCCATTTGCCATGTGCGGTATCATCCACTCCATTCACCAATGTGCTACATTTGGTTGTCAAAACAAGCAAACATGCAGAGTAGAAGTCCATATCAATTATGTTAGATCTTATTGTTATACAGTTTGTTTTCTCTCACCAAGGTTGTACTGCTGGGCCAGGACTGGTATGAACGTGTGCAGGCAGCTCCATTCTGTGAAGGTAACCGTCAGTGTTTTTCCAAATCTTTTTAAGGCATTAATGGTGTGTGGAGGACACAGTGATTAGTATTAATTGTGATGGTTGTGTCCTGTAGCCCTAAACATGTTGCAGAACATCATGAGAGCGCAGAGTGCCATTTGCCTGCCCATCACTGCTCCACAACAGCTTGGTGAGTCCCAACATTTTGTAAATGTTTACTGTCTTTAAACTGAAATCACTGAAGCTCTCTTTTCTTGTATTCTCTCACTTCCCTTTTCTGTTCATCTCTCTGTCCCACTCCCCCTTCCCTCAGAAGTTAGTCAACAAGTAAACAAGGTTGCATTGAAAGGAGATATAGAGGGGATCAAAAGGAGAAGAATCTCGTGCCCTCCAGATGTTACCGCTGCATATGATGTGTCACCATACCCTGCTGCTAGAATATGTCCCGTTCGCCGAAAGA
>OOFE01014943.1:51705-67970 GCA_900323365.1 Monocentris japonica | reverse complement strand
TTTGTTGGCGTTCAGAGATGGTATTCTGCATACCTTGGTTGTAACGAGTGGTTATTTGAGTTACCGTTGCCTTTCTATCATCTCCAACCAGTCTGCCCATTCTCCTCTGACACATCAACAAGGCATTTTCGTCCACACAACTGCCGCTCACTGGATATTTTCTCTTTTTCGGACCATTCTCTGTAAACCCTAGAGATGGTTGTGCGTGAAAATCCCAGTAGATCAGCAGTTTCTGAAATACTCAGACCAGCCCGTCTGGCAGCAACAAACATGCCACATTCAAAGTCACTTAAATCCCCTTTCTTCCCCATTCTGATGCTCGGTTTGAACTTCAGCAAGTTGTCTTGACCACGTCTACATGTCTAAATGCATTGAGTTGCGGCCATGTGATTGGCTGATGAGCTATTTGTGTTAACAAGCAATTGAACAGGTGTACCTAATAAAGTGGCCGGTGAGTGTATATCAACACTAGTGCAACTTTCTGTTTAAAAGCAGAGCTCAACTGCAGTGCATTGCAACAAACACTAGGTGGCAGTGCTGCTCTATGTTTAACTGATTTCAAAGTACATCATCTAAGGTAGAACAACAGGTTCTGATGAAAGTTTCTTCCAGGGAAAAACTTCAGCATCGACCGCTCAGCAGGAAACCAATGTGAGACTCCCAAATATGAACAGGAAGCCCTCTTACATCATCAGTCAGGTTGCACCTTCTACTTCTTTTGACCTTGTGAAAGCAACCATCTCTAACTTCTCAGTTACCATGCTCCTATCTCATTTCTCATTTACTTATTTCATGTTTCCTTTAGGAGAGCAAAAGGCAGTATTACAAAGACCTCTGCCAGCAGGTAGAGGAAAAAAGAAAACAGGCAGAGAGGGAGAGAAGTAGGAATGCCACGGCTGAACGAACAGTTAGTTATTAACTAATGCCTTGCTTATACACATGAATCTCACAGATTACCACTTTAAGTCTGACTTCCCCACTTCCTGTTCTGTTTTGAGACAATTGTTAACAGATCACTTTGTGAATACGTGTTCATCAATGTTGCTGTAACTCTCTTGCCATCTGCAGCACAATGAGACCATGAAGTGCCGTATCTGGGGGGAGCCAGGCGGTGGAGCACCAAACTACCAACTGGGCACAGTGAGGAGGACCAAACTCCTCTCCACTGCAGGGATTATACCCCAGGAGCAGGTAAACAAGCTGCGGATTAGTAGCCTGTTTTACTTCCGTGTAATGATAGATCTGTAACAATCACTGTAATCACTGTAATTACTAACTACACTGTGCTTTAGACCATTTAAGCAGATTGGAGTTTTAGTTAGACAAACCTTTCTCAGAGGCAGAGGTGCTCTGGATGCAGAAATAATCTCATTGGTTGAGTTAAGCCAGTTTTTCTGTCTAAGCAAGGTTAGACTGAAACCCAGTGAAAAAAGGCAAAGAGTAAGAGATGAGCTAATAGTTGATATTATGAAGCCTAGCGCTCTGCTACTAACTGAGAAAATGCAATCTAGCCATACTAAAGTATCTAGGTAAACTAGTTAGCTAGCCTGCTGACTTTCCAATATCGTGAATGCCATGGTCATGAATGAATGGAAAAAAAAGAAGTCATTGGCATTTATATTTATACTTATATATAAGTCAAGTTAGCTAACTCCAGCTCTGAAACACTGGTTCTTTGGCTCCATCCATTGAGGTTTAACTCAACCAATGAGATTGTTTCTGCCTCCAGAGCAGCTGAGAAATGTTTGTAGAACTAAAACTCCCCTCTGCCCTCCTTACACATTTGACTTTAGCCTTGCAGCAGCTGAAGCTCAAAACTCTGCAGGAGTTGTGTTTGAGGTGATAACATGACTCTGGGTCCGTGGTCACTATGGAGAACATTACAGCCCATTTCTATGGCCGGCCTTCTGAATGCTGTCTTTGTTTCCTTCCCAGCTCCAATGCAAAGGCTTCAGTGGGACCCCCTTTCATCTGCATGTGAAATGAAGCCCATAATATCCCCCAACCGGGACAACTGATACTACCATTAAACTATGGTGCCGTCAGCCAAACAGTCCTCTCTGACTTTTGTCTTAGTTTGGTTACAAGTAAAGTAATTTTTTTGACAATTTTAATGATAATTTGGTTGTTGCAGCATCAAATACTAATAGGATACAGCCAAGAAAAATATAACGTAAATAATGATCGAGTAAATGGGGGTTATATAAACATACACGACTAACAAGTTCAACACCAGAGCAAGTGGAAATGTATGAATGAAAGAAAGTAGGGAAAAGTATGGATTACAGCAAAATAATAGCACTAGTAGCAGTAACATAACTGTGTCACCTTCGAGGTGGTTACAAACACTCTTTCATGCTCCCTCCATTATTCACCTTTGACCTGAATAGCTGGACGGTGATTGGTGTGAGTGGCTTCGATTTAGCGGTAGATGGTTCTTCCTCACACCACCCAATGAAATTCTCCACCAGACTCCTGTACTCCTCCTCATTGATCACTGATGTTTCCCACTAGAGGAGTCATCTGAGAACATCTGAAGGTGGCATGGCCCAGAGTTGAATCTGAAGTCAGATTCAGAGAGCGACAGTACAGGTTCCTGGGGTGCCACTGAGCTCCGGTGCTCTGCAGCATGTCCGACTCACTGCTCTCACACACACACACAGACACACATGCACACACAGGTGGACAGATAGGATGACAAATGATTGACTGGGTGTGCTTTGCAGTAGCCTACGCAGGTCAACAATAATGTTTGTTGTGGTTCAATGAGTAATAGTTTAAATCACTCTGATAAGTTTAATATGTAGGCTAGTTAATGTAGATGACTCATATTTCAGAACCATACTATATTGAGGTCAAAAAGGGAAGTATGATGCTGGAAATGTGCGAGGGCTGCATTGTCTGAATACTAAGTCTGAAAACTTTGATTGAATTAGTCATCCAGAAGTTTCCCTGATTGATTCTCCAGGTAATCTTCAGCTGATTACATAGTGAAGAGAGATGCCTCAGTCCTTCTAATTGCATGGCTTTTCTGGCATTGACGTTAGCATGGTCTAATTGGAGTAGTTTACGCTGATACGTGGCTGTTTGGTTTTTATAGACTATTGGCCTGATTCTAGTGGACACCAGCAGTTTTCTCCCTTGGTGGGTGGGTAATTATGGTGTAGGGACAATTATAAGGGACAGTGAAAGAGCTATGATTAGAGCGTAGGCTGACAAGGTTGGTAATTACTACTGTGGAACACTCACATCTACAGAAGAGGTGCCCTTTAGCGTATTATTGTCTCATGCTATAACAGATGTTATTATTGGACAATGCACAGTAGGCAGACAAACTAATCAACAAGTCTACTTTTTACCAGTCTGTTCATCCAGTTATTTTACCATTGTTGGCTCATTTCACAAAAGAGGAGGAGTGTAACAAGCAATAAATTCAATTTAAAAAATACATTTTTTAAATTACTATTTTAAAAAATAGTATCCGATCAATCCCACACCTGATACTCCACAGATACTACAAGTTCTGTTAGGCACGGTGAGTAGTATTCATGGCTTGTACTTGTATCAGTGCAAAGTGGACTTGTTGCCACATAGTGTAATCAAACCATGGACCATCTTACTATGAGGCGACAGTGCTTCCGATACCAACGTTTAAAAAGATCTCATCATTAGAAAATGTAATTATCACAATATGCCTTAATCAATGCAGACTGATCCGACAACAATGTTAAACTTTATTGATCCCTGTAGGAAAACACTCTTTTCACTCAATCCCTCTATCACCAGGAGGGTCAGAGGTCAGACTCAGCTACAGAATAGCGCCCCTAGAGAAGGTAGGGACGCACTGACTTGCCCAAAGACACTTCAGCAGGGCGGATGGCGGGTTGAACGCGGGTCATCTGGTTGAAGGATGATTTCTTTAACCACCAATCACCATGATTTTCCTATAATATTCTTATAGGATTTTACTAAATAAGGAGTTTATCGTGACCGTATTGTACTTTATGGTATGTTTCATCTCCTATGGTATCACTGTAACAATCCTAGATTATAAGAATTATTATTACAGTGCCACAGACACACACTGAGTCCCTACATGAATGTTGCAGTGGTCGCGCTATAAATGGTTAACCCGAGCTGCTGACGTCAGACTCTGCTTTCTGCTGCTGGGGCCACAGCTTGAACGAGACACATATCCTAAACTACGACTTCTCCCCACAGATCACCAGCTACAGACGGAAAAAAACATCTTAAAATGGGCAACTGTCAAGTGGGTACCATTCTCTTCTCTACCCTTTTGCGCACCAAACGAGTAGGACGCTGCTAATAGACTCCGCAAGTAGAAAAATCTCATCAATGATCTATTTCTACTTCGATGTACTAACTGTGAACAACAGACCTCCTGGCTCATGAAAAGGACCAATAGATTGATTTAAATCTCAGTTTTAACGTCAAGCTCCGTGGAGCTCTTTGTTACTTTCCAATTAAATAATTGATGTTTGTCGCAGCGACGGATCGGACACTGTAGTGGGCCTGTTCGCCTTCAGTCCATTTAAATGGTGGTAAATCTCTGTTATTATGACTAATGTGGAAATGTAGCCCTTTGATTTCAGACTGACAATGCTTATTGTGTCTTTAAATGCCAGTAACGTCGCAAATATGACACTGTATGACAGTCGCGTCTGGGTTTGTGCGGACGAAAGGGCCGCTCCCCTGCGGAATTCATCACAGTTCCGTTAGATGTGTGTTTAGATGAATGAGAGAGGAGGTGTGTGTGTTTGTGTGTGTGTGTGTGCGCGTGTGGGGGTGGGGGTCATAAGGAGGGTGTCCACATTTGTCTAAATTCATATAGGGTTCCCAAACTTTTCATGTCAAGGAGCCCTGAAATAAATAAATGAAAGAATGAATAACTAAATAAATAAATAAATAATAAACTTTATTTGTATAGGACTTTAAAAAAAACTTTAAAAAGTGCAAGCATCAAAGGTAAATTAAAATAATTAAGTATTTGAAGGCAACCACAAGATAAAAATATAAAAATAGTGTGTAAAAGTTTGGGATATTGGGATAAATATTGGGATAAAACACATAATTGAAGAGCAGGTCTATAAAATAAGCTTTAAGAAGACGATGCTAGCCCAAGCTCCTCAGGCAAGTTGCTGCAAAACCTGATGGCAAAAGCCTGGTCTTAAGCCTGTAGATTGGCTTTAGACCACCAACCTCCTTTTGAAAAGATTTTGAGCTAAGAGACGACATCTGAGTAGATTCTTTGTGTTAGATATGACTTATGAAACAGTGGGGAAAGTGAAACCTATGAGCAAAGCAGTCACGCTTATACGTTCTGTCAGTGTGTCTTCTACTAGGACGGGACCCCTCAGAATCTGTTCAATGAGCGCTTATGGCCCCCGGACCCCACTTTAGGAACCACTGGCCTAATCCATGCGGCCCTCACCAAGTTTGTTTAGCTAAGACCGCCGGTCCTACATTCCTCAGCTGCAGCATTCTGTCACTAAATCCTCCCCTCCCCCATCTGCTGCTAGTGTTCCCACCACACAGCATCACGTGTCCCGGTGAACTTGATTTAGAGTTACATTACATTTTGACAATGGGTCCATCCTAATATGATCAAAGCAAATTAACACAAATTATCGCAAATTATCACAACTGAATTACATAATTCAAAGTTAAAATATCAACAGTCTGCAAGTGGTTATCAAATTGCTGCATCCTTTGTAATGTTTCATGTATGTGACAATCTGTTTTCATCGTCTCAGCCCACCATCGTGCCCTATGAGGAGTTTGATGTCATGGCTGACATCAAGGGCATCCGCAAAGCCTGCAAAGGGATGGGTAAGTTAGACGTTTTGGTGATGTCGCTGTTAGAAGTGTGAGATGCTACTGGACCTATACTTAAGAGTAATATGGCTGATGGTTCTATTACATTCACTTTGTATTGCTTTTGTCAGGTACTGATGAACAGGCCATCATTGACATACTGGCAAACCGCGGTGCAGCCCAGCGCCAGGAGATTAAACAGGCCTATTTCGACAAGTACGACGATGTGAGTGGCTTTCAGTAATGTGTGACTAACTACTATTACTCTAACTATCCTGTATCCCATAATCCTTACCATGAGAACCATTTTAATATGATTATTCTACCTATCAGCTACAACTTACCGCTCTATCATTCTTACATTGTCAAAATAAATCTCTCTCTCCTGGCGGTAGGAGTTGGTGGATGTGCTGAAAAAAGAGTTGTCAGGAAGTTTTGAGAAGGCCATCCTCGCCATGCTGGACCCACCTGTCATCTACGCTGTGAAGGAGCTGAGGAAGGCCATGAAGGGAGCAGGAACCGATGAAGATGTCCTGGTGGAGATCCTCTGCACCGCCACCAACGCTGTCAGTCACAAACTATCACAACTGAATTGCACAGTTCAAAGTTAAAATATCAACCATATGTGTGTTGAATTTTAGTAGATTTTATTATGGTTTAGTGCTTTCTAATTCTTTTACTTTACTTAATGTTTCCAACAGGACATTGCCATGTTCAAGGAATGCTACTTTCAGGGTAAGTAATGAAATGAACTTTATTTGGCACTTACACATACTTCGCGTACTCCTGACTAGATATACACACACACAACATATCACCCCACACATGCACATGCATTTTTTCAGGTCAGAGGACAGTGCAGGTGTCAGCTATCAAACAGCGCGCCTGGAGCAGTTGGGGGTTAAGTGCCTTGCTCAAGGGCACTTCAGCAGTGTTGGTGGGCACTGTAGCTGTGGCACCAGTCATTTCTCAATCACCAGCTCACAGCTAGAATACACCCTCGTGGTGGTGCCGGGGATCGAACCAGCGACCCTCCGGTGATAGGTCAGTCTCTCTAACCGCTAGGCCAACCTGCCACCAAAATGTGACCGCTGTTCCCGCCCGGTTTCGAACTGAGGACCTTTCGCGTGTTAGGCAAACGTGATAACCACTATACATATACATATACATATATATATATATACATGTACTGTACTTAACCTCGTTGTTCAATACCTTGAAAATACAGAGGATGTAATCTAATACCTAAGTTACCTTCTGTGCACTATAGTTTGATTTAATTTGGGAACAAAAGGCTTCATTTGCAGTTGCTAAACCTCTCACACGCTCATACAAAATGACATTCGTTTCACTTCCTTGTATTATAATCTCTGGAGGAAACTGCTAGGAGTGACTCATTTGGCCCAGCATACACCAAGGCCATGTCTCATTCCTGTTCCTTAAGCCATCTAATGCAAACCCTCAGTTTGTTTAGACAAGGCCCATCCTGGTGCAACGTCCTGTTCACTATCATCCCAAAGTTGATTGCTGATTGTATTGACAAACACTTTTTCAAGCTCTGTTTTCTCAGCCACTGATATCGGCTGTGGTTGCTCACAGTTTTTAAATCCCGTTATCTCGAGATCACATGTTTTCCACAGTAAACTTTATTCCTCATCCTCTCTTTAACTACTTATGTGTAAGGAAAACTTACAAAAACTGGAGTTCTTCCAAATGTCTTGTCAAAATAGGTGTTGTTTTTATTCCTGTGGGTAACATAGATGACATGATGTCATGTCAAGATATTTTCAACACACTGGAAAATGGATTGGATTTGGATTTTAGTAGCAGAAAATTTGTCAACGACCTAAAAAAATGAACGGTAGTCGATTCAGTCGGTTTTAGTGTCAGCCCCTCAGAATCAAAGAGCAAGGGCTTCTTTCTAGACTGAAGTTCAACAATCATACAGGGAGAAATCCATCAGAGAAGAAGAGAGATACCAATTTCTCCGCCGACAGTAGCCAAGATAGACCAGAATTCAATGCAGCCACAAGACATGTTCTGTTTTTAGTATCACTAACTGAAGTAGAAGTGGACGAGGCAGGTTGAGGGAAAGTGGATACACCAACAAAAGTAAATTACAACACAAAATAACTGTGTTGAACATCCCAGATTGATGATATATAACAGTTTCAGAGTATCTGAAGGGTGGATTTTTTCTTTAAGCACTAGGATAGTATAGGCATTTTACACTTATGCCAAACTTTTATTGTCTTTCATTTTATTTCATCTTATTTTTGTTCACATTGTGTCGCCCTTTTAGTGCACGAGCGTGACCTGGAGGCAGATATCGAGGGAGATACAAGCGGGGACGTTAGAAACCTGCTCACAGCTCTTCTGCAGGTGAGCAGCCTCGTGGTTCCACTGCGTACACATTTCTGCCTGCATGTAACTCAATTCCTCCTTTCTGCCTTTGGACTGAAATCAAGCTCACTCCTCCTTGGCTCACTCTTGACCTTCACAAACACACACACACACACACACACAGATACACACACATAGATACACACACACAGACTCCCTTTCATTAGTAAAATGGAAGCCAGTTACAGTTGCCTGAGCCAGACAGAAAGGCTTTACTCCATCCCACAGCAAAAGTCAGTGCGGTCTCTCTCCTCCAGGGCAACAGAGATGAGAGTTACGACATTGATGAGGGTCTGGCTGAAGCAGATGCTGCCTCCCTATTTGAGGTACCATATTCCTTTAAAATGCAGCTTTCTAATAGTCTCTGCCAGCAGATTTCTTACAGGATAGGTTTGAGCAATAAGAATATTTATGGAATTTACTGCAGGCTGGAGAGGAACGTTTTGGAACAGATGAGTCCACCTTCAGCTACATCCTGGCCAGCAGGAATTACATGCAACTCCAGGCCACCTTTAAGATTTATGAGCAGGTAGGTGCTTGTGCAGCACTGTCCACAGTGGCTAAGACTTGCAAACTAACATTGTATCAATGTAGAATCAATGTGAATGCAGCAACACTGAACACTAATGGTTCTCATAACAGGTGCAGGTTAACTTAATGCATTGCCAGCGCTTGGATTCATCTAGGCTTTTTTTTTGTAGCTCTCTGGAACTGAAATCCTGGATGCCATTGAGAATGAGACGTCTGGGACACTGAAAAAATGCTACATCACCCTTGGTTTGTATGAAATACAAAATGTCTCAGGCTAAAATGCAGCATGACCTGAAATGAATTGCTCAATACTTCACCCTCCAGAAATCTTTGAATCCAATGTTTCAAATAGCTAGATAACTTGAAACTTTTCGAGGAATGAGCAACTTTTTCCAAATGGTGCGTAATCTCTAGTTTTTGTGAGTGAAGGAAGTCTTCAATAAACATAGGCTTTAATTCATGCTCTGTATTTACTGTTATGGGGGAAAAGTAGCTGACGGGGGTTGAACAAAAAGGTGGCAGTGGAATTTCATGAAAGCCCTTCTTCATCCCCACAGTGAGAGCTGCCAAGAACCCCCAGCTGTACTTTGCCAGACGTCTGAATAAGGCCATGAAAGGAGCGGGCACTGATGAGGACACTCTTATTCGCATTATTGTGTGTCGCGCCGAGGTAATGCAGTGGCAGGAATAAAATAGAATAGAATAGAATAGAACTTTTTTTTCTATTTATACCCTTTTTCAAGTTTGTGGTAGTGTACGTGTAAAAACAGAGCCTTCTCATTGGTTGAGTTAAACCTGAGTGGGCGGAGCCAAAGAACCACAATCTTTCTGACTAAGTAGCGTCAGACTGAAGCCCAGTGAAAAAGGTAAGAGAGGAGGTAGCTCATGTTATGATAAAAATGTGAGTTAGTTAGCCTGCTGGCCTTCCAACTTCATGGATGTCATGATCATGAATGAAAGAAAAAAGTCATTGCCATTTATATTTTGACTGGTTCTTTGGCTCCACCCACTCAGGTTTAACTCCACCAATGAGATTACTTCTGCCTCCAGAGCAGCTCTGCCTCTGAGGAAATGTCTAAATGTCTAACAGTCTGTGAGTGTGAGGCCAAAAATGTACATTACACCATGATAAATAAGGGAAGATTTTGTCCTGATCATTTTTCATTTTGTCAACAGTATGATTTGGAGACCATCAAAGACATGTATCTGGAGAAGTATGACGTGTCTCTGAAAGACGCCCTGAGGGATGAGTGCAGTGGCGACTTTAAGCGTCTCCTCTTGGCTATCTGCCATTGAAAGTGGGAAGGGCAGGGAGGAGGTGGGAGGAGACAGGCAGAGACAGCAGAGTGCCTACGTTGGACCGAGGGGGCTGCTGCTTTCTCTGGAACAAACTAACACTATTTACACTCAGTCCGACTGTCCAGGTCATGTGGTGTTGTGTGGGGAGCAGGAGGGTGGGACTGGAGAGATATCTAACCCAGCTAAGGGTCTGGTCCGAACTCTTGAGTTTGTCTCATAATATTTCTGGGTGTCTCTCCTTTTTTTAACCTACAGGGCTTGTTTCACTGGCATGGATTATGTTTAGCCCTAGACTGCAAAATATCTGTCAATGGAGATCCCGCTTCAAGTGGATTTCTTGTTCTAAGACTCGGCTTAATCCATGTTTTGAAACTGGCCTTTATCAGTGACTGCCTACATTTTTACCAGCATTTACGTATTGGCTCTTGCCCGCTAAGTTATTTGTGCTTTACCAAGACTTATAAATGACCAACATTTGCAGGAGCCAACTGTAGTCACATTGCTCCAGTTAACTTGAGGGGGGTCAGGCGGTTCAGGACCTGATAGAATAAATAGATCAGATTGTAAGCAATGGATATTGTTATGAAAACGTATGGCTAGATGATATCATGCTACTACTGCATATACTAATGTAATAGAGACGATATTATTATATTACAGTTATTATTAGGGTTATGCTGTTATAGATACATTTTGTCAGCTGAAAACTAATTCAATTAAATGGGTCTTTCAAGGGCCAGTATCTTCCACCCTCCACGCCCCAAACTCAGTGAGTGTTATATTCTACTGTTGTTGTTTCAGCTAATGCAATCCCTCCATATGGCTTGAAGTTTGCGCTTTTAATGAAAGAAATATGAAAGTTGCTTATGAAGTAATATCAGTCGGCATGATGAAGGAAATGCAATGTTGTTTTGATGGATTTTTACAATTTTGTTCCTGACCACTTGACAGAAGAGACGATATATAAGCTGTGCATTGATTTGTGTTGCATCCTATACTGCAAATAGGAAGACTGCCTTGACAAAAAATACACGTACGCCTCACCTTGTTATACTTTTGTATTTTTAGACTAACATAGCCTATTGAATACATAACTTGCTTTAGTGCTCTATGCCAGAGGGTATGTGAGAATAAACCTAATGAAGTTTAGGCTCTGAACATTCAGCACAAAGATGTCTGTTATTGTCCCTATGACTAGCCACTTGTGTGTCCCTATATGGCAGCTGTGATTTAAAACCTGTTAAAATGACCACTATTGTAAACATTTTGCAACAGGCTGACTGGATACTGAAGTGAAGTACATGCAATGACATCAACTGGGATATCAGAAAAGTTAGCCAAAGAATTTTAGTCCAACTGCAAATAAAGTGTCCTGTAAAATCACTTTTTTCCCTTGCTTCTAATTAAATACAATCACCAAGTAATACACACATGGAATACTGTTTAGAAACCTTATACCCATAAGAATCACTTCATACTATTAATATATATATACCGTGCAATTGGACCCGGTGTCTCAAGGACACACCCCCTCAGAGCCTGTCACTGCTCTATTGCTGCTTTCAGGTACTGTCGGAATGTTCCAATTACGAGTTGAACACACATGAACGACCTAACAAAGTGGTGAATACTGTTGGGTTTGACTGATATGGATTTTTTTGGAGGCCTATACGACATAAAATAGGTCCACATACACAGATAATGTTAACAAAAAGTGATATTGCTCCGACGCTTGACCCCAGATCGCACCCGGGCGGTGAAACATCCACAAACGATGACTTTTGGGGTCGCGGTTCGCCTGCATGCAAGTCGCATGTCTGAGTTTGTGAGGAGCATGAAGGCAGCATCATATTGCTTGCACGGAGCGGCAAAGCAGCGTCTCTTGACTGCACCGCCTTTCAGACATGCATGTTGTAGTCGTGCATTTTTTTCACCCGTCTGTTTATGTTTGTGAAATACACAGCATTTTACGCCAAGCCAGGCAGCAACGTAGTGCAACATAAACACAGGAAAATCAGTTGTGCCTGCTGGACTCTCTTGAAGGTACGTTGTCCGTTACATTGCATAGGCTTTGTTGGTCCTCCTTTTTTTGCTGATAATTACTAGCAGCCATTAGCATCCATCTTGGTAGTAATTAATACCACTGCAAGGATTAATGGTTCAGTCTTTATAAATCTCTCTGTGCTGAATTTTATTAAGGTTTAAAATGTTATTTAAGGTTTAACTTGGTTGACTGTGTTGTACCGAAGTGTTGAGATTAAGTATATTAAGTATATTATTCCTATAATAATCCGGAATTTGTGGTAGGCCTATTTAATAGTGAGTTTATAGTGACCCTATCGTGCTTTACGGTATTTTTTTTGTTATCTCCTATGATATCATTATTATATCTAAATTGTATCATAGGATTAGCCTACTATAGGTTTTTGCAGCCTGCCCAAGTTATCATCATCACCGTGGAGACACCCAGTGATGCAGTGATGGCCTGTTCCAAATCATTGAGACATTTTGATATATATATATATTTTTATATATATATATTGACTAAGTAGATGCTAAAGGTACATTAGAAATGAAAAATTCACAATAACAAAAGAGAAAACATGTTCAGCATTGCTCTCAGAGGACACATTGGTAACACTTTATAACAAGGTTAATAAATGTTAGTAAATACATTAATTGATGATGAATAAACCCTTAACTAAGGCATGAATACTTTTAGTAACCAAAGGGAGAGCTTCATCATGAACACATCATGAACACACACATAAAAATGGGTTCAGAGAGGCCAGCTTCAATATGAGAATAAAGAATTCAGCTAAGAGAATGAGAAGGGCGATTAAAAAAGGAGCATCAGAGTTGAGACCTGACAGTGGATTGTGTGACAGTGGACCAAAGATTATAAGTTCATTGGAAAGTGAAAAGCTTTTACAGATTTTCCTTTTCATAAGGTTTTCAACACCTGACAAGATTTTCCTTTTCATAAGGTTTTCAACACCTGACCAGATTTTCCTTTTCATAAGGTTTTCAACACCCGACCAGAATACTGAACTGTAGGGGGAATCGCAAAATCAATGGGGCAATACATTCAACATCATTTTGGCAGGAGATGCACACGTTATTATCACACATATACGCACCTTTTCCCCTGCCCAGGTCTGGAGAGATGTCGTCGGTGTGGCAGCAGGAGCCGTCAGCTTATTCCTCCTGTGTAGAGATCGACTCCAGCTCTGTGAGGAGCAAGGACAGGGTCAGCTCCCCAGCCTGGCTCAAGCAGGAGCAAGACGACCTCAACATCATCAAGTGGGAGAATTTTCAAACGGGAGCCGCTACTGATGTGGTTCAGGACAACACACCGAGCAGTGCCATGTCAAGTAAGAGCAGTTTTTTTTTTGCTGTTTTTTTCAGTGATGATTTGCCAGTAAAAGGTGACTTGAATACATCATGTCAAGTTTTAATGAATGAATGTCTCACACGTACAATGAAACTTAAATCTTACAACACAGAAAGGAGATATTCTGTATATGCACAGAATATAACCAGAAATAACCATTGTATCCTAACACTCTTCACCTTGTTGTCTGCTCTTCCTCTAGCTGCCTCAAATGCAGAGGGCCTGCCTCCAAGGGTGCTGCTGACCATTACCAAGCTGCAGTGTATGCTGGAGAGCAAACAGGAGCGCATTGCTGCACTGGAGAGACAGGTGGAAGACCTGATGCAGGACCGGAAGTTCCTCAGGAGCCAGATTGAGAACCTCACCAGCAATCGCTCCATTCCAGCTTTCGCATCGCCCGCCCCTGTGGTTGAAGGTAAGTGCCCCGGGGGATGGTAGACGTTCAGCTCTTATCCTGAGCAACTTACAGTGAGAATAATCTTAAATTCCTAGATCACCACCGTTTTAAGTAACCAATACTAAACAGCACAAGGGTCATGTCCCTAGAATGGTCATGTATGATCGACGTGAAGAACTAAGAGCCATGTAAGAAATGTGGAAAGGTCATAGTGTGTTTATTGGTCTTGTCCTGTACAAGGCAGAGCAGCATTATGGATTGTGACATGTGCAAAAAATATTTCAGGACATACTTATAACATTCATATAACCTCATAATTTGGAGGTCGTTTTTATACACAGTTCCTAAACCCAGCAAGGTGCAGCACTCAGAACCCAAATCTCGGAAGAGAGAGAGGGCTTCTTCTAGTTCCTCCTTGAGCAATGGCAGTGACTCTGAAGCATCCAACTCCTCTGAAGTGTCTGCAGCCTCAAGCGATCACAAAAGGAAGAGACACCACAAGGACAAGAGGAGAGGAAAGAAAGGGAAGGACTACAGCAGGAAGAGAGGTAATCTGGACTCATGGGATGACATTATGAGCCAGACAGGAAACTTAGTGAGTTTACTATGCTTACTTGACACTATATGAAGTAGCAGTAGCCTAGACACACAAGATCACATCTCTGTAATAATTCCCCATTCCTCCACATGCCCCCTCATGTCTCTTTCCTCTATCCCCCCCACCCAGCTACCGGTGTCCAGTATGTCATCCATCGCTACAAACAAGTCCTGTCCGCGTTCATCAAGAAGAAAAGCATGAGCGAAGCCTTCCGCCACCACGGGATTGACCGGAACACCATCGCCAACACAGCGTCAATCGCCGAGCTCCATCTGGCCGGCAAAGATATCGTCCCCTTGGTGGGCATGTTTCGTCAAGGAGAAGAGACTCTGGTCAGCTACGCTCAGAGGTGTTCTCTGGTCATCGATAGCGACGTTGAACTGTCCAGGAGAATAGACCAGATGAAGGCCAATGGAGAACTTCTGCCCATCTCAGGGAAACGGCCTAGGGGAATTCATTCTCACCTCCAGCAGCTAGGGGGCGCTCCAGAAAGCATTTTAATTGGTTAACATATATTTCAGTAGGGGTGAGTTGGTGGACAAATGCAATGCCTTCACAATATCAATTTCTTTTTTTCTTCTACCCTCAAATTGGACTACTGGATTTGAGTGTCTCCATTTTTGAAGCATTTTTACATGTTCTTAATGTTTTCTTTACGTCTTAATGGGAACACGAATGTGAATTCTTTTCAGTATTTTCAATGTATACAAATATACAGGTATTCTGCACATTTTGTATTTGATACGTGTACAAATTGCAGCTCCTTTTTGATTTTCTTAAAAATAATACAGTATTATTGATGGAGTGGCAGAGGTATGTATGCAGTGCTAGAAACACCCACAAGATGGCAGCGCTTGCGTATAAAATGATGTTTACAAATCATACCTATTATCATTTATTTTTAAAATGGTGGCGAGCCAATTTCCATTTTCCAACACCCGATGTATGCTGTAGTATGGGTGATACTTTGCTGTGTTCATGGGCATGCTGAAAATATTTTGTTGGTTTAATCCTGTAATTCCTTGCAAAGTGTTTTTTGATATTCATTCCTCGAACGCCAGCAAATCAAAATGAAAATATTATTTGTTCATACAGAGATTTTAAGGAAGTCTCTTCACTCTGTTCCTATCCAAGGAGCTGGATTTGTATTATTGTCTGGAGTAACTTGAGTTAGCAGGTGTTAAGTGTCCTGCTCAGGGACACTATGGCAGGACACGTGCCATTTGATAGACAGATTGAACCTGTAACCCTTCATTTATGGGATGGTTTGTCTAGCCAACAGACCACACTGCTACCCATCCATCTACCCATCTACTGCTGATAGGGAGTCATGTTCATTCACATTTCAGTTCAGGAAGCCTGTAAAGGACCTTCAAGGAAAACAATAGAGAATAATGATAAAACATTCCTTTACCTGTACTTTAACATGGTCTGCTATCTCACCACTGCTGTTAGACTCTATAAGCAGGAATGTGATGGTCTACAAATGAGTTAATGTTCTGTAATACGACTATATGTGGTGTCACATTTGGCCCTGCTGGTAGAGGCGTGTGTTTAGTTTGACCGCTGACCAGAGGAGTGGGCTGCAGCAGTTGTGTAGACAGATGGGAAAGCTCGGTAAGACATCCTTGGGCGATGGTAAGTGTCAGTGCAAAGTGTTGCTGTTGCCTTCCCCGCTGTTTGCTTTTTACATGGAGTGACAAATGACTTGTGCAAAGTCATTACAGGGCCTGCACCCAGGCTGTTTATCTTTGCATGGGACTCTGTCACTGTCACTCTCACTCACACACTGGCTATCTGCTGATCTC
>OOFE01014943.1:0-48774 GCA_900323365.1 Monocentris japonica | reverse complement strand
GGGAGGGGGTGGGGACATCTCGCTGCCAGAGTCATGATTTGCCTTGAGCGTGATTTCACTCTTGGAGAAACAAGATGGCTGCGCTCAGTCAGAACCAGCTAGCACCTGCTAAGATACTGTCCATTGCTACATCGGCAGCACAACTGAAATATAAATACCGATCAATCGTTATGTATTTGTTTAATTATTTGTTACTGATCACGCTGGGCCGAGGCTGAGCTGCCACACTAAAGATGATCTATTTCTGTGTACAGCACCTCCTTGGCCTTGTCTCTTTGCACTGAGGGGAATATGTAAAGGTACCATGACCTCTATTTTCAGGGTCAGAGGCACTGGGCTGTTTTTGGTGTTTACCCCCCAGGTGTCCTCAGACTGACAGTGGTGCCTCGTGGGAGATTAAAGTGCAAAGAATGATAAATGAATGTATGCCGTAGGTTTGGAGAGGTTATTTGTAATATTTGTCCACGCCAACTGTACATTGTGCGTATTCTGTCGTTCTCAGAGAGATGGAGAAACAGAAAATTCAGCACTTGTGAAAAAAAGTGCTTGTGAAAAAAAGGTGAACAAACAGGACATAGCAGTACTAACAGTCGTGGAATATGATAAAGGTTAGAGGTTAGAATAAATAGTGAGGTTAGCCTAGTGATTAAAAGCAACTTTAAAAAGATTTTGATGGACTGTTTAAAGACCGAAAGACCTTCATTAGTAGAGAAATCCAAAGGGTTAAAACACTACTTACCTTTTTACGTGTTTGATTGTATTTTTGCTTTTGTACATTGTTGCACGGTATGACGTGTGTCTGCAATATTTACGCTTGTCTTTTTGTTGCTTTCTTGGCCAGGTTCAAACCGATTCTTACTATCGTTGGGACTACCTGGTTAAATAAAGGTTAAATCATTACATGTAGCTTTGGATTAGGGAGTGGTGACGGGACAGGACTGACAGAGTGGACCTTTGTTGCCGAAGACCTTGTAGGTGGTGAGGACAATCCTGTAGTCTATCAAATTAGTCAGTGGAGATCATGTGGGACACGAATGGTGTTTTTAGTGTGGCAAATACTGGTGACGACTTAGTTAGCTGAATGGAAGCTAATGGAAACTACTCAGCGTCTATTAGATACTTATTTGATTTGTGTATTTATTGTATAAGTTTGAACACTGCATGGGGATCAATCTGTGAAAGCTCTTTTTCTCAAGCTTATTGGAGAAACAAGGTTTTCATCTGACAGCAAACGGTGTGTTACGTGAACATGTCATGAGGAGGCGGAGGAGGTGATGGGACGTGACGTATAATGCGCAAGCAAGATGACAGCGTGAAGGAAACTCCCCCATTCCCCTCGTCTATCCAGTTGGTTACTCGTACAGTGACGCAGGACAGACCAGACATCTTTGGCACAGGAGAGGAAAAAAAGGCATGACGGGGAACTAATGCAGACAGACATTTTTCAGCCTCTTCTGCAGTGCTTGAGCAGAGAGTACACAATTCAAAATGAAACTGTTTCACAATGCGTTTCAGAATATTTTCTGATAACCAAGGATGAATATGCCTAAGGGATTGGACTCTGTCCGCCATCTATCAGTGTCGCCCAAATGCCCAAGTGCCCAACTGATGTCCGTGGTGGTTTGTGTTTCCTGGTGTGTTTCTGTATGAGGCTGTGTGATTTGGATGAATCAGTCATGCCCCCGTGGGCCCTCTCTGTAGAGTTAATGACACAAAAAAAGTGAAAACAAGGAGAAGGGGGATAGCGCTGGCTATTAACCGCCAGTCAGAGCTGTCATTATCTGGAAATGCAGCTAGATGGGAGGTTTGGCCGCAACAAAGGGAAGTGCTTTGACTGTCTGCAGTGATAATAGTCCTGTTTGTCCACTGGTGGTCTGAGCACATGTTTGGGGATATGGCGGAGCGTGCTTGAGGCTAATTGCATTGTCATAAAGAAACATCACAAAGTGTCTCAGCAACTGATCGGACACTCCTGTGCTTATCCAGGCTTTTGTTTCAATGCCCACACAGTAGGGGTTTTGTTAGATTAAGCTGGGCTTTTCTGTGAATTCTCTCCTACTTGACCTCCATTATGATAACAGATGTTAATTACTCAGTGCTGAGTTTCCCAATGAGTCTGCCTGTTGTCTTCACACATTGCAGGTTCTCACGCATCTCGCTTCCCTCTCACAGACTCATGGGACATGCATTGAGAATCTATAGATTTTTAAAATGAGAAAATACATGACGAGCAAAAAGCGTGCTCTTATTTTGTTAAAAACTCCAAATATCTTGTTTATTGGTGGTAGTGCCACCGCATGCACTGTATTTTCAAGTCAGTGAGATGATTGTATGATACATGAATGTAGATTTACTTGACAAGGCTGTGAATCCCAAGCAAAACATGGCAACATTACTGAACATGCCAAACTAGACACGTAAATCCCAGCCTGTAGGCATGTGGAGCAAAAGCAGCTTCAATCCAGTCAATGCTTTCAATAAGACGTCACAGCCCTGGACACACTATTTGATTGAAGTGATTTCTGGGAAGTGCAGTGCAGTAACAC
The DNA here is from genome assembly GCA_900323365.1 of Monocentris japonica. Taxonomy (NCBI): domain Eukaryota; kingdom Metazoa; phylum Chordata; class Actinopteri; order Trachichthyiformes; family Monocentridae; genus Monocentris; species Monocentris japonica. The sequence continues at coordinate 46,228 of OOFE01014943.1, read as the reverse complement.
CAAAGAGAACTGAAGGATTACCACCTAAATTGACAAAAGGCTGCTCAAATAACATAAGCAAGTTCTAGCACTTTTGCTCTTTCTCAGTGTCTCTCTCTAACACTTTTGCACATACTGTAAGGCACATACACTTTCAGTAGGACACACACACGCGCACACACACACACACACATACATACACACACGCAATCAGAGCAGTGAAAAGAACAAAGAAGAGCAAGTGAGGGCATTTGCACTGCCTAGTTACACAACCCTCTTCTACTGGAGAATTAGACAAACTCTATTTTGATGATGAGTCATTACATTGCACCGTGTTAAGAGTTGCCAACCATCATGTCAAGCACCCTTATGATTGTATTTGTGTGGGATGCTGGAAGAGTGGGCAGGTTGAGCAGTTTTCTTTTGCAAGCATCCACATTATGTTTTCTGTGTTTAATGTACCTATGGCTGAATGACTCAACATTTTTTGCTTCATTTCATTTTCACAAGAGGCACAAACCTCACATTTGTCATACGGCATCAAAAACCGGATCACCTGATTTACTGGGTTTGAATTTTATCATGAGTCCCTTCAACACCATCAACAGAATTTAATGTGCTCAAACCTGCATACAAATCATTTACCACAATTCCCTTTGACAGATCAAAGTGACATTTGCAGAGCTGCAGAGGGTGCTATGATCAAATGTCTTGAAGAAAAATGATGAGCCATTGCCTCACATTAAAATCTACTATGGAGATCTAATTGAGAATTCATTTTTTTGTGTATCAAAGGCTACTATAAATACAAACTATCACTGGCCTGTCTGGCATCAAGCAAACCACAGCAAGTTCATTACATGCAAACCAAGGCTCATAAGCTTTTATTTCCATAGTTAGCATTAGCTAACTCCGTCAAGCTACTATGCCTCATTGCATCATGTTTTTTTTTTTATTTTCATTATTGCATTAAATTTTGCTGAAGTTATACTAACAGTTAACATTCGATTTCACTTCAAGGCATCTAAGCTTATTATATAACCGACAAGCAAAGCTGAAATGCTTCACACTGTGTTGACAGGGAAGGGAAAATGGCTTGAGAACGTAAATGGTGTACTTTCATTTCTCTCCCCTTCCAAAGCAGCAGTATTAAGTTCCAAATGCTTGGCCAAATGCTTGGCCATAGTAACAGTGTGATGAGTAAGGTTATTGGTTATTGGTTTCTACAAAATAAAACAGATCAACTGGAAAAAAGAAGTCGGCTTTATATCCTCCCTAAAATCGTTCAGGCTTGGCAGTATATGATCACAATGTGAGTCATTACCAAATGCACTGCCACCTATATGATATTGCCAATGATAGCCTAATAACAATTTATTAACTCCAAAAATCCCAATACTCATTTAAGTGGCTCATGATATGCTATATACCACAGCTGGGGAAGTCACGGCCCAGTGGCTTGCCACAATGGCGGGCCAGTCATTGACGCCAGCCACGGGCCTGTCAGGCATTCACACCACGTACCTACGGCCACAATAGCCTCATCAGTAGCCTTATTCAATCAACCTTCACAGGCAGAATAGACCCAGTCAGCCGTCCACTGATCTGCATCACAGTGGCATCAAACAATCAGAGCGTGTCTCTTTAAATCTCCTTGAAGCGATCTCTGATTTGGCTTGATTGTCTCGGACGCTGTGCCACTATTCCACTCGGCCCTTTCAAGTATGACCAAGCGATTAGACTGGGGAAGAAGGGACAATGAAGTATTGTGATACTGTTTTGTATGATTTGTTTTAACAGCAACATACAAAACGTCCAGATAAAGGCGATGCAGGTTTTGAGTTAACTGTCAGAGCGGCATTCAGATGTGTAGATGAGTCCAAATACACAACATCCTCAAAATGGATTGTGGAGTCTGACACGCAGATTCAGGTTCACTACTGTAGATGAAACATGCATCTGCTTTTCTTTTGGTGTTGAAGGTGGATTAGGGAAGTCGACTCATTCAGAATGAGCGCTGCAATGGCGGGAGGTGGGGTGTTTGGTGGTGATATTGATTCACACATAGACACACACATGCACACAAAGAGAGAGACCGGGTTAATCAATGCCCCTATCAATCAATTAACCTTTATTTATTGTTGTTTGCCCTTCAGACTGGCGTATCACCAACCCAACAAAACTAAGGTCAAACGCATTCGCACGAACGGTGGCTTGAAATGAATCTGTTTTTCAATCAGTGGGTTTCACCTGGGGCTAGATCTCCAGCTAAAATGGGATCTCCTCTTAACGCAATTCAAAAAAGTCTTATATATTAAGTCTTATAATATTTGACTGTTTTAACTTATTATTTCACAAGCAACTTTGATGTTCCCATTTTCTCACTTTTACTGAAGTTGTTTCGTCCGAACAATCGATTCTTGAATTTATTTTTAGTAGCATGGAATCCCAATGTGGTCAACAGTTATTGATCATATTGTAAACTGCTCTGCACCGTGCAACCATATGACCCAAGTTACTGTAGGATGCTGATCATCTATGTAAGACAATGGAAAAAAATGCCCATTGTGAGATTACAGGCAGCGTTTAGTGAGTGGGCTAGATTGACAAGGCTGAACAAAGACTCTGCTTCTCGCACCCATGGCACTTCACTCTCAACAACATAATTGTGCTCAACCTTTCATTCAGTTCTGAATCATAATACATTTCACAGCATAACTAGCCAGCGAAGTTGCTACACAAGCAGCTTCTCAGGTATCAGGGAAAGCATTCGTTCCTGGTAAGATACTTTGCTCTGTAATTTGTTATCGGAATTTATTTTTGAGTTCGTATTTTGTTAACCTCTCATGTCATCGCTCTTCTTGAAGAGCGATGACATGAGAGTACCTGCCTTCAATCGCATTGTGTGTAGGTGTGTGTGTGTCAGAGAGAGAGAGAGAGATTTTATTTATCGTGTTAACCTTTCCCCTGTTTTTCATGTTCTACTTTTCACAGAATGGTTAAATTTACTAGCCAGGTTCCATTGATACTCTTCATTTTATCTGTATGCTTTTCTCTGACAGATAGCAAAGAAAACAGGCATGAAATGACAGACATACAGGAGTGAATGAAGCACACAAGCCAAGTCAGAATAGAATGACATAAAGTTCCATGTGTTGGATGGATAGTTGGATCATTTAGCTGTCATACGTATTTCATAGGATTAGCAAAAGATATCTTGACAGTACAGCGGGAGTCAGTGAGATGTGATTCTACACGGTGTTGTGATAAATCGTTGAGCGGTGGGTGAGAGGCTGGAAGTGAAGCAGAGCAGGATCTAGGTTACCTGTCAGGAAATTAAGCCTATTAACTGCTTACGTAACGTGTCGCACATTTGGCTGTTTGATGAACATGGGTTCTCATCCGATATTTAATATGTGGCATAAGACAACTCAGAGGAAGGCTTTCTTTTTGCTACACTGATGTTACCATATTGGGGGGAAAAAAATCATTAAAGTAATAATCTGTGACATTGTCATATAAATTTCTATTTCGCTACTCTCCATCACCGGTTACACAACAGTGATTCAACCCCAACGCCCAGTGTCAGGTAAGTAAAAAAAAATCGTCTGCCGCACAGGAAGTGAGGCATTTTACAGTTCCAGCTGCAGTAACAGCGGTTCGTTTGGAATAAATAGAAGAACTGGGTAGTTAGCATGAGCAGCGATAGCCACTGTGGCTGAACAGATAAAGAAAAGAGCGCTACCTGCAGAAACTCAAACTTCATCAACAGAAAATCCAAGGAGAAAGACATCACAGTACTGGACACCACAGTGATGAACGTTTAGTGACAAAGATGTTCCCATTTTTGCTTCCCACTTTAAAACATAAACATGACTTATAATAATAATTACTATATATTCTAAATGAACCTCACAAGCTTGTTATAAATACATCTTCCATGATTTGTATTTCTCAAACTGGTCAGTGAGGCTTGGAGGTGTGTCCGGTCTGCGTGGCGAGTTGGACCCATGCCCGCACTAATCACACAGCTATTATGGCCACCAGTGTATCTCCATCCATGGTCTCTGTTCAGCTTCCAAGAGGCATTTGTAAAGCAGCGGAGCAGGAAATGAGGTTGGTTTGCGGCAGTAACCTAAGCCTGGAGGATGTGCTTGAGGGAGCACCACTCAAGTTAACGCGTTGATCATGCAGGGTCCTTCCCAGACAGGGAACATGGAGGTCATCGGCGGGGGCGGGGCTTAGATATACAGTGCTTTCATAATGAACAAAGACATCAGTGCCTCCAAATTCATTATTGGCGAAAAACTGTGGTCCCCCTTGCCGACTGATTGATGAGCTTCTATGGCGAGGTTGAGACACTAGACCCCAGCGCCGCTTTTATACTTTGTGAGAAATGAGATCCTCTCCTCAGCCATTTGATGGGAGAGTTTTTGTCGGGGGTATCCTTCTTCTTCTTATTGCTTTACTTATTGTTTTTCTTCTTTTGCAATGGAGACATATGTGTAGATACTGTACACCACGCCATTTGGTCGCAGTTGCTCCTGAGCTCAGTAGACTAGAGTGCAATCACACCTACCGTCTTTGGTTTGTTTAGGTTCCCAGTGCCCAATTACATGCAAACCAGGGCTTGTCATATGGACTTACAAATAGCTTGTTTATCGGACAGAGTTTTAGTAACCTGTCATCCTGCGAGGTTAGGTACGGGTTCAAAACAAATCCGATTCTGAAGCTTTAGCGAGGCATGATGGAATTATCTGCGCTCTTTTCCATTCACCTTCTCCGGTGTTCAGAACACATGAGCACATGTCATGAATATGACATGAATATGAGCGGTCCTCGGTTCAGCTGCCGGCTGTCAGGTGTCAACATCCGACTCCTTATACCCATAAAGCTACACTACTGACGAACCGCAGCATGGCATTGTTCTCACCTGCCCAAACAAACCAAACTAAACACATAAACACCAATGAACTGCTCCTTGCTTGATGTGAATGTGCCCTAAAAAATACCAATATAATTGTATATTATAGCTCCGTTCTAAAAAAAAAGAGTCCAGAGGGGAAAAAGGGAGGGGTCCGAGCAGCAGTGTGCTTGTCATACTGAGCCGATAATTGAGAAGCAGTCATCAATATTTCAACTACGCGAGGCCTCGAAGTGTGATGTGGCACTTATTACAGGCTTCCTCATAGAAATGGGGTCAAGTTTTAAAAGTTTCTAAAGTTTTACTTAAACAAGTGGTGTAAAAAAAACTACTTAGGCAAAAGTAATAATATGCCATTTAAAATGTAGAACTTGCTGAGAGTAAAAGTTACTGTGACTTTTTAAAAAACAGACATTATGATCTTTCCCATATGAGAGGAGTGGAATATGTGGTACTGCACATGTTTTTATAGACTATACTGAGCTTTCTAAAATTAATAATTTTGAAATTCCTTCCTTTGATCTGTGATTAATCTAAACTGAAAATATCTATTCCTATCAATCAATAACGTTACTATATTGATTTTTCTTTCGCTATTCACTATCTAACTAGCTAGCAAACTAGCTAGACAACAACCAGGCTAACACAATAATACTGTAGCTGGATGGATGGCTTTTTGGCTAACGTTAACCAAGCTACTATCATAGATACATTTGAGCATTTAATGTTACAGTGAGTTAGCTTAAGATTTCCTCCATGTGTTAGCAGGTTGTATGTAATGCAAATCATTATTGGCCAGATTCTGATGAAATGGAGAGCCTACAAAATTTGTACATTTTGCATTTTAAAATGTCGCAAAGTACAATACCTCAGTCAAAGCATACTTGAGTTAAAGTACAATTACAGACTCCAAAAACTACACCAAAAAGTAGAATTACACAAAAAAGCGACTTATTTACAGTAACAAGAGCAAATGTAATTTGTTACTTCCACCCTTGCCAACTGGACACCACAACTTTTTAATGATTAGAGTAGCTAACCTAATCCTGACAGGAGGAATGTGAAAATAGAGTAACCAGAAGCATGTCTGATGCTATGATAATAAATATTGAGAATTGATGACATATTTTGGCCAGTTTTCACCTTTATGCTTAGTGATCATAGGGAGGGAGAAATAGCATGAAAAAAATCTAACTTTCACTATTATTCTCTTCATAGTTATACACCTTGATGCATATCGAATCATGAGTCTGGACTTCAAAATCAAGAGCTAATTTTAGGCTTTGTTTCATTCAGCCAGGACTATTGTAACATAAAGCAAGAAATAGAAAAATAAGTTTTCAGCTTGAATTCACAACGTTGCATTGTGTTTGAACACCAACAATGAATGCATAATTCTAAGAGACCTCCTTCCTCCCTGCTTAGTGTGAGGTTCAATGTCAGTGCATAGAGGTCTGTCTCTATGATGGATACATGCCTTTGAGTGTTGCAGTCCCAAACTGTTTGAGGGGGAAACAATCACTGTGCCATCTGTTAGTCTGTATGAGGAATTAACAGCTCCATTGCCACAGCAATCTGTTTCTGACAGTTTGAGCAGATTCAATAAATTAGAAACAGAGTAAGTGACGTCCGCATCTGGGTATAATTTAGTAAGTTTAAATAAGTTCATATAATAAGTTTGTAAGTTTAAAGGTGCTACATTTAGCATTTTTTTTTACTGTAAACAAATAAAAACATGGTCAAGGTGATTGGTAGCCTGTGATTGGTAGGCCAGTGATTTTGTTAGTGCTGGTATTGCTCAAAATTTAGACCTCATTTCTGATAAACCCTGCTTCATCCTGTCGAGGATATTAATTTTTGCATCCCATTTGCCAATCATTCTTTTCTTAAAATAGGTGAAATAATGAAAGTAGAAATGACATATAATGGAGATATTACATATTTTAATGCATTACTGAATTGCTGGAAAAGCTAAGTATTTTTTTCATTGCAGGCTCAAAACCCATCAAAATCCACCTCATCCAATAAAGAAATGCACAATAGAGGAACCCTTGAAATCAAAAATAGTCAATATTAGTGCTGGACGTAATTAAAGGCAAGTATTTTACACCCCTGTTAATGTTTCAAAATGAATGTGGTGAAATTTTATTGATTGTTATTCATTATAATTAAACATAGCACCTTTAATTCTTTTTAAATGAGTTTTAGGTATAAATAGTGTCACCAGACTCTAGCTAGACTGAGCTAAACTCTTAGCCAAACTCTGCCTCGGCCCCACAACAATTTATTCTCCTTAGTGCCTTAATGTGCTGTAAGGGGACACTGCTGAACGATTCTCAGAGCACTCCAGTGAAGTCACGGCCTGCTACACCCGACTCGCTCCTCGCCGGCATCCATTCACCTGTCTGTTAGCCTGTCATTTCCAGACTTATTTATGGCAGTATCAGACTCATCAACTTTTGGATACCGGACATGCTTGTGCTCTTCACAGGCATCCAACTAATTACTTGGACTTTGGTATGCTCTGCAATATTGTATTTCTTATTCTTAATAATACATAGCTGAAGAAGTTGAGGCACACAGGAACTACCAGCTGCTCTTGCTTACTACTGTGGTTCTCCACAATTGATACCCAAGCATGTAGATGCACCCTCAAAAGAGTAAGTATGATGATGACAGTTGGTCTCTGAATGGTGCTGTAACTGAATGTGCTACCGGAAGTTATTTTTATGTCTATTTTTTGTCTTTTACTTGCTCTTACAAAATGGAAACTTGGTTACTTCATTTGGCTTTCTTATTTGCAAGCTCTGGGAGTGGCTCAGTACTAGCATGATGAGTCTGTGTACGAGTGTGAGTGTGTGTGTTTGTGTGTGTGTGTGTGTGTGTGTGTGTGTGTGAGTCTATGCTTTACCCTTAACATTGGTGTGTCTCTGTTCGCTTTGATCCTACTCCACCACCATCCATCAAAGGTCAGTAAATATCAATGAAATACTTATTGATTATTGCTCTGGTTTACCAACCTTTACATTGTCTATGAAGAGCAGCGTGGTTTATTGCGTTCAGTGTATGAAAAGATTTTACGATCAGTTGCCAGTAATACCCTAATAATACCTGCCTTGCCTATTTACGGCTGCTGTTGTTTAAGGTTTCTGTCTGAAACATACAGGTGGTGATTTTTTATATCAAGTCAACTTCAGTGTTTTCCTCCTGGACAAAATATGCTGTTGTAATGTAACAAATATATATCATAGCGATACTACTGATTGTAAGGAAATAGTAAGGCACGTGCAATCTACATGAGATTTTTCTGGTTCCATGTAACACAGGGCAGATCATTTATCGCTTCCCATTCACAAGTTTCTATATTAAAATGTTCTGAAGAAAAAAAAAACACAGAAAGAGGAAGTATTGTGTGTGAGAGCCAAGTACTTTTGTACTTTGGTGTGCCCAACGAGGTAGATTATCTTGGCATGTATGCTGTACCTGCAGCCTTCCGGTGCCAAGGTTAAGCTGAAATGTGAACCCACTCATCAGCCTCGCAGCTTAGTCCAGATATCTTTACTGTTTTGGCAAATGGATCTCCTGTTTGTCTTAAGAGCCTCAAGTGGCCAAACCTCTCAGATCAACTCAGATCAAAGCATGCATTTAACCTGATGATGTTTTTACTTTATTTTATTGTTGTTTTCAAGAGTTGATCTTCTACAGGAATTGCCAGTCAAGAGCAAATAACTACTGTAAATGCTTAGACATCTATAAAACCTGTATTATCTGTTTCAAAACCAGAGTCTGAGCATCCATACACACCAATACACGTGCAGTTCATTATTTGAATCCTCATACACAGACTGTACTAATGCCACATTAGTACAAGTGACAGCCAGCCACTTCTACACACACAAACACACACACACACACAGAGCCTAAGGGGTTATTTCCTTGCAGCCCGTGCTTGTGTTGGAGGTGGCCAGTGCAAGTCCTTAGGTTTCGGCCTCCTGTCTCATGTGTCACAGCATGTTGTCACTTATAGAGGTGGTGGTTTATTATTGAAGATGTCTGCAGGTTACTTAGGTGCTGTACACGAGTGCAATTATCTACACGGGGATGCCTGTATAGGGGCCTAATTGCGGTGCGTAGGTAATGACTGATCTCAGTATCAGCAAAATAATGTGTGCAATCAAAGTTTTAGCACCAGTTCTATTTTGCTTTTGGGGCGATTTATTTATGTGCATTTCAACAGCAACTCAAGAGATGTGATTAAAATCATAATGCACATAATCAATTTTACTGTAAAGTAATTGCTTTGGAATAAATGCGGTAAAATGGAGTGTAGATTGCAGCCTGAGCAACAATATTTCTTGAACATAACCAATATTCCAGAAATGGCCTCTGAGGATAAAAATGACCCCGTGCAGCACCGTATTCTCAGGGCTTTTAACCAGCTTTGCTTTGTGTATGAATGGGCGTCTATATGGGGAAAGGCTCATGCGGCAACAGTGGCTAATTCCTGTTAATCCCACTATATCTCCTACCACCTAGAGGTGGTTTCCAATGGCAGCCACGGAGCAGGGGAATTGCTAGTGAGATTAGCTCAAGTTAGCTCCTCCTCTCCTGTTTACACTCACAGCCAGTCTAGCCTCTCACTGCTTTGGTTTACACAGAAATGGATTAGTTCTCCTCCAAAAATGTCCCACGTCATATTAAGAGAACGATGTAAGTTTTTTTTTTTGCTTTTGTTATGGTTTCAGTTTTGTGGGTGCTGTATGGATTCTTTGACAGAGTCGTGGGAGAGCTGTGAAGACAGACAGGAATAACCTTGTCCTGAAGGATTTGTCCAAGGTGTGTTTAGTGGTGTTTGTCTGGTATTTAGCAGAGATTGTGTATTTGATTGGTCCACTTACCTTTTTTACATTCCCATGCAAATGTGAATCCTTTGTTTTCTCTCACTGTATTTGTTTGTGTTTGTATTACTTGGTGATTCCGGACATACTCCTACATCACTGGTCCAGATACACAAGGAGTAACAACATAGAGACTGATAGCAGCGTTTGAAATCGAGACCCTGCTCTGATTGGCTCTGACAAAAGGGAAACACACACCCCTCAGAGAGTTTAGACAGCACACTACCCCAGTCTCTAGTTGTGGTGTTTTCAGATACTTTTCTATCTAAAAAATGATTAATTGCACAAGTTAACAGACATATAGAGTTTCCATTATTTTACTTTATCATTTATTGTTCTGCAGGACATTTTTGAATACCAGGATCATTGAGATTAACCATTTTTAACATCTACTGCCAAGAGGCTCACCATTTGCTATCAATATCCACAAGCTTAAGCAAATCCCCACATCGTAGTTTTCACCAGGGGTCAGTCCTGCTCCAAATAAAAGATTATCATCACCCTACACTGCAATAATGTAAACCTCTAACACCATGTATCCTCATCCAAACTCTAGCTGCAGTGTGTTGTATTTAAGTATTTTTTAAAAACATATTTACGAACATAATTGAAACAACAAATAACCACACACATTGGCAGAGAATAGAGCTGATTTCCTGAGGAGATGTGGATGAGTCATTCCAAATAAAGACTATAATTTTGCAGTCGGTTGGCTGTCTTTCAGATGTCTGTTGGTATAAATGTATTTAGTCTCTTGTTTTTCTATTACACAAGACGGTCGTGCCTCTGAACAGGCTCTCCTATTCTCAGTAATTGTGTCTGAAGTCAGGAATCAGGTTTTGTGCCCAAACCCTTTGATCCTGTAATGTGGCAGGGATCCATCCAACACAGCTAGCTGGGTGTAAGGGAAGTAAGGGCAGCTCATGACTGTATTTTCTGGTCTTTTTTATCTAGACAATGAACCTCAAACAAAATACCTTCCTGTTTGTTATATGATTATGGTACTGGCAAGCAAAACAATGTGGCTCTTCTTGTCTAGGCCGTTTTCCCCTTTACTGCCCTTATTTTAGATGGTTGTTTGCTATAAGTGCGTCTCTGAGTTGAGACCCTTGTTGCCCTCTTCTCTGCTGAGTGCTGTTCTCACTCACATGCTAGTTCACACAGTGTGGTTGCAGGAGATTGAGAAACTGAGCAAAATGATCCCTTTTCTTGTTTATTAAGGCTTATTAATGCTTGGATTTGCTTTCTACAATGTAATGGCAATAGTGGACAATGATATGGGGTAAAGGAGATGTGATCCAGGAAAGGCCTGGTTGCCTGAATGGTTCTTTATAGTGCTTTGCTAATCCTTGTGGGAATTCTTCTGACCTTTAACACAACATGCGAGCAAGTAATGTACTGACACAGATACAAACAGTGTATTATAAGAAGCGTTCTCACCTTCTCTCCTTCATCTTACCGTCTCACGTCCTTGTCCCTCTCAGGAGATCTCTCCTGAAGATGTTTCCACAATCAGGGAAATCGATCGTCTTTGACAACTTTCCTGATCCCACTGACACGTGGGAAATCATCGAGACAATCGGGAAAGGGACGTACGGGAAAGTCTACAAGGTGCTCAACAAAATTGATGGGAGTAAAGCGGCTGTAAAGATACTGGACCCTATCCATGTAAGTTATGTTTAATATCTGAAGTCTCTTGCAAATTCTTTTTAATTGAGTGTTTTTGCATTATATTACCTACATGCTCTTGGATGGATGTTTCATTTAAGTTGTATCCTAAGCCTACTAACGAGAGAATCGAGACTTCGATCTGTGACGTTAACAAGAGACGAAACCGATCCTCAGGTGTGGAAATATCCACAGAAAATCACTCTATTGCAGGGCCTGTTATAACTGGTAACTGGTCTCTGATTCATGGTACATGGTCTATTCATCGTGAATGGCTTTGTCTCATGATGACATTACAGATTAGCAGCGTCTTGGCATTGGTTTCTACCTTTGGGAGACCCATGTTCATGTTCACCAAACTAGATTGATTTCGCCAAGTTTATAGGAATAACGTGATTTCTTTTTTGTGGTATATGTGTTGTATGTTGCTCTGATTTCAGCTTTTTAAGTCTAATTTCATTTAATTTAATTCAGCATTCTGTTGCCTTGATTTACTTTCTGCATTGTAAAACAAGAGGTAGCATGAGGTGCATTACCTTGTTCACTGTACAGGAATCAGTGTCAGCCAGAACAAATCAAGAAGGGCAGAACTTGGATAATAAAAAGGTCATAATGTAATAATACTGAGATAATAATAATAATGACAAAAGGTAGACAGGCTATTCAAAATAATGTTCCCTCTCCATTTCACTCTGCAGCTCTATGACAGGGAACCCAGCTCTATTTAGTAGTTTTGGATATATCAGCATATATCAGTGATTTGTAGGATTTCATCTCGAGAAACTTTGCCACTTGACAGCTGAAGCTATTCATCAAGGCCCCGATTCAGACTGCATAAAGTTACAGAGGGGTTTTCTGCATATTGAGATCCACACATTTGAGCTGTTCCTTCCCCTGCGCACAGTTTTATTCAAAACCTTGGCTTCTTTGGCCTCCCCATTGGCATGGTGGAAAATCAAGCCACAGACTTTTCTCTTTTTCATGTCTTTCTGCTGAATCATTGCCTGTAAATACTGTGTGCCTTTAATTCAGTTTCAGTTTTGGGTGTGTAAGGAAAGGTGCAAACCAGCGGGCTTGATTCAAAGTCACAATCCTCTTAACGTAATGTGGGGTGGAAATGCGTTGATTTCCTTGCCGTATCCCCATGCGGTACACACATAAAAAACAATTCAAGGGGCCCTAGTATTTGACATTGTCAGCGTAACCTATGGCCCACTATGACTGACATCTTTCCAAGATTTCAGTACAACCTAAAATCTGGGCCTTCTCGGCTTCAACGCTCTTAAAGGAGAAATGTATGATGACCAGAAAATGACGTTTGTATGAATAGACTCACCCACCATCTGTTTTTATCAGCATTGAGTTTCCAAGTCTAGAACTGTTCCTTATTGGGATTAAATGTGAATGAAAAAGCAGTTCCCTGCAGTTTTGGATGTTCTGTGTATGTGTACAGTGTTTTTGCTACTTTTGACACCCCAATTTCCTGGGATCAATAAAATACATAGCGCACATACACAATGTTATAGGAGAGCACTGGGGACATTGCCCAGTTTATTTTACAAGCACAGCACTGAAGTAAGGGCTTTCTCAAAGCACAGCACTTCAGTGGAGCAACTCAGCTGCATGGCTATGTGGAAGTAGAGAGAGCTGAGAAGAGAGAAAGCCAAGGAAATCTCCAACTCGATCAATACCAGTCAACTTCAAATAAACAGATCATGCCTCTCTGCTATTATAGATGTTATTGAGGTTCTTGCTCTCAGTCAGTTTCCATTGCGGGGGGGAAAGTGAGATGCATTTGATGATACAGCAGAGGGAGGAAGTGGATGTTACGGCGTTACTGGACTACACCATCAGAAGAGACCCTCAGCTCGCAGAGATAGTCAAGGCTGTCCCTCAAAATGCCACCTATATCAGCCACCACACGCAGAACGGCATCTGTAACCATTTTCAGATGCCCCCAAATCTTTTGTTATACCAGAATTCCTGCTAGTGCATTTCCTATCCTTTCCTAATGGTCAGTTGTTAATACCAATGCCCTTGCTTCATGCCATGCAGGTGTTGCAGTCAGTGCATGTTAATGCACAATTACACCCTTGGTGGTGGCACTGGGAGGACATGTCACAGTCCTGTAGCCCTAAACCTGTCACCTTTTATAGCATCTGTTTTACAGAGATTCAGAGACCAACACAGATTAGATCAGACTGCCTGCTTTGCTCTTTTTTCTTTGTTTCATTCTTGCACAGTGTGTACCTACGACACATTGCACCATTTAATCCTGATATCTTGAACTTTGTTTTATGTGATTTTGCCCTTTGTATTTTCACTTCTCTGGTGAGCTACTCCCTCTCCTTATCTGAGTGTACACGGCAATCTCTGAAAATAGTCAAAATGTGAATAGCTCATTTTAGTACACACAGCAATTTCATCAACAAATAATGATTTGCCAAACTCACCTCTTTGTGTGAAAAAACCCTGTTATAATAGAATGACACCACAGCAAGGGAAATAACAAAAAGTAAGACTTTTTTGTCAAAATTTGAAAAACTTTTTTCATCCTCATATAGATATGATGAAAATTGTGATATGATAAGCACACTTTTGTTTCATTGTTTTAGCTCAAATAATGATCAGCTCTGACTGGTCTGCATCCTTCCTGATCACCACAAAAAGGCTCATTTTACATTATATTTGAGGCTTTTAAATGATGCCCTCATCCAGCGTGGCTTACAATGAGTGCAAAAGTAGAATAAGCTCCAATTCCTAGAAAAGCAACCGATAGTAAGGAGTGCAACGTTCAGGGCCATAAAGCCCAACATTCCTCTGATCATACTAGAATGATCACCTAAGAAGGAATGCAGTCACGATGGTGAAATTGGAGCTGAGTAGGTTTAAAAATGTCAAGCAAGCATGTTCATACATTAATAGATCTCCAGTAGAGGAAATACATCTTCGGTTTTGTGACTGACTCATTATCCTCGTCCTTAGCAAGACAAAAATCTACTTCAGTCTGTACACAAGCCCTTTAGTGAATTGGTTTCTTCCAACTAATCTTCCATCTACTACAATGAGCAAATTAGCACAGCAAATTGGTGCTGATGAATTGTCCATTATCTGTGGGAAGTATTGTGGCAGTAGTGTGATCATTTTAGGCTTAGTGCTTCTGCTTTGAGACAAAAATGTACCACACACCTTGGTGGAGGAGTGTGAAGCAACATTTGGCCTACAACAGAAAACCCTCTGACAATGTAACCCAAGGAATTGTGAGAGACTGATCCACCTTTAAAGGAGACTATTTTTTCCTTATGTTATACGATTTGACCTGTTACTGAACATACACTAAAAACATTTGTCATAATCAATCTCATATTATGGTGTCATTGGTCTCCTACGTAGTGGAGGAAGATGATACCTACTCTGCTGTCTATTTTCAAGGTACAATGAACTCTATAGCAGCTCTAATGAGAAGCCATTTTCATCCATTAAATCCAGTCATTGTGTTAATAAAAGTCTCATTAGTCTTTCAAGAGTTTGTTACAGTTTCTCATTATTGAGAAATCATTGGGTCGATCAATTCTTTATAGACCTTTTACGTACAGCTCTATTGAAAACTCCCTCCACACTCTGAAATTGATTTCAAGTATTTCAGAAGCAGCTTTGTATTTATTTAAGGTGAAAAGGTGAAAAGCAGACCTGTAAAGTCTTGTATTATTTTTTTTATCATGGTTACCTTTGTGTCTTATAACGAGAACAGCTCCTAGGAACACAAAAGATAATTTCGTCTTAACACAAAGGACTACACCGACTTTTTGGGAAATTGACTAGTTGGTCATCTTTCCATGTTACGATAGCAGCACCACCAAAACCATCTCTTGTGTCTCTGGTAAAGATCTCTGTCCTGTTCACATACTAACGTGTTAGTATGTTAAGAGCCTGTAGGCAACTAGCATCATTTAAGGTAAGAAGATAGACCTTTTAGTAATCAGAGTTGGTGCTGTTTTGTTTTTTTCTACCAATCCTCTTGTTTGTCCCTAAGGTGTTGCAATTGCAATTTCTGTAATCTCTGTAGATCTTTAACATTAACTAAGTAATGTTCTTCCTCGTTCTGCAGGATATCGATGAGGAGATTGAAGCAGAGTACAACATCCTCAAGGCACTTTCTGACCACTCCAATGTTGTCAAATTCTATGGGATGTACTACAAGAAGGATGTGAAATGTGGGGACCAGTTGTGGCTTGTCCTGGAGGTAGGCTCACGCAATGTACTTGAATATAGGATACCAACTGAGAGTTTAAAATCACATTTTTCTGTATACTGTGGTTGTAACGGTGCAGACAAAGAACTTTTATAATATGTAAGCGCAGATTACAGGTCGAGTTGTGCCTCGCCGAGCGTTGCCAGGTATATACAGTGGCCAGGGATTATCTAACAGTTTAAGCCACCACGGGGAGTCAAGGAGTTTACTTATAGGCCACCTGGGGGATTTGGTAGGAGGCCACTTAGCATCGTGGCGGTGATGGGGGTTGGGGGCAGCGTTGTGTTATGGGCACTACCTGTTCTCTTGCTGAGAGAAGCAGAGCAGGGATTTCAGTTTTCTGGGCCAGAGAGAGAGAATTAGTTTAGACACCTGGTCAAGCCTGGCAGAGAGGAGAGCAGATATATATATATATATATATATATGCCTGTTTAATTTCTGTTGTTTGGACGCTGAGTAGAATTGGCTGTAGCGTAGGCCTAGTCGTTATTAATGAGGTTAGTTTAACAGAATATTTTCCCAGTTAGGGGTGCACTTCTTTCTTGAACCCACTGGTGTAAACAGGAGTGACTAGATCCTCTTGAAAATTGTGATATTTTTATGGAAAAGTTCAAGGGGACCTCGGTACTTTCTCTACATCTAAAAAAGACTTGCCTCCAGCTCCCCAGCTCTCCGTCTTTCATATTTCATTGCCCGCTGTAGCCCTTTTGAAATGTCAGGCTCCAGACAAACATGTAATGGAGGTCAACCTGCAGAGAGGAAAGTGTTTGTGAGGTTCGACACGGGGCCAAACGTCCGGTTCTGTGCCTCCTGACTCTCTGACCATGTAATTTGTGTTCCTGCTTTGATAGAGAGCAGTCCAAATCTCTAGATGCCTGGTAAGTGCAGTCAGCTTTCCCCAAGGAGCTTTGATAAGAAAACACACACACAGCAAAGTGTCACTGCTGTTGCACGTGGTCCAAATGTTATGTGTTTAATGTCTTTGGTGTACGGTACATAGAGACAGACGTTGCAGTATTTATGTGTGCACCTGTGAGCTTGCACCACTGTTTTGCATTGGTTGTCATTTAATGGCGTAAATGTAGACGTGATTTGTGTGCATCTTCTAAATGCAACATGTCAATTAATTGCCTATTATTTGAATCTTCAGGGGATTATGCTTGCAGGAAACCTAACAAAGTTTTTCATCTTCAACTTCATCTTCATGCACCTTAAAGGTTATGGCCATCTCTCCCACTGCGTTCCACATCGTGGTTTTACTACTTGTTTCCATTACTAGGTAGGCAACTGTAGCAGTGCTTGGACAGAGTGCCCATATTTCTGTAATCCAAGCTCAGTGGGCATAGCAACAACAGCAACAGTGTTATGCTAGCCCAGTAGATAGTTTTCACCTCTCCAGCTTGTGTTTCTTTCCTTTTTCATCAGTGTCCATCCTACTGACCTATGCAGGGAAAATAATTTCCTTACTAGGATATCAAGTTGAATCTAAGATATTGACTAATGGGACCGCCTACTGCATTACAGGAAGACATGAACCTGAATACTTTACCCAGGGCCTTCAGCTGATAAGTCATTATTTTGTACCAATTGTTTTCAGAGTTACAAAAGTAAATCTGGTGTTATGGGGAGTTCAGCCAGCACTGCTACTTTGTTTACTCCCTATTTCCACAGAGTTTTGCGTATCCTCATGCAAAATGGCCCATGCAAAAAGCAAGCAGTCCAAGTCTGGTGGCTAATCCTGTGGCTGAAATCACTGCCTGACAGTTTAGCAACTGGCTGGTGTGTGTGTGTGTGTGTGTGTTGGAGCACAGGCACATGGGGGTTTTAGCAGTAAAGAAAGGAAGCAGTAAAGCAGGGAGGGAGGTGGCCATTCACCATGGTTACTGTCCCTCCTTTTGAAACTGTAATTTTCCATCCTTAGCCCTGATGAGAGGAGCCTTTCAGCATTGAGAGTAGGCCGCTCATTATGAACAGAATTCACACAAATTGCATCCTCCACTTTGTTGCTTCCTCATTGGGGTCTGGGCGCTTTTGGCTTTGCTTCTGTTTTGCACTCCTTTATGATAGAGGACGTGGGCAGAGATGAGCAAGCTTTCATGTATGACTCCCCAATTTTGCTCCACTGATGCCCTGAGAGCTCGAGTCTGAATATAAAAAACACTTCAAAGATTGCGATGACAGAGACAGTTTTATTCTCTAATTAGAAATAGAAATCCTGATTTGGACGTTTGATTCCATGTTTCATCTCAAGAACTTGTTAAATGAAGGCCAGCTTTTAAAACTACCTCATCATCTATCATGCAAAATCAAAAGTCATTGTGCTAAACTGAAACTGTGTTACCCTCTGCCCATATTGTACTTTGGGTTCAAATTTAATTGTGTTGCATTTGCACCAATTCATAAAAGGAAAGCTATAACAGGCCCGCAGCTAATCATGAAATCAGTGGGATGAAAACAGGGGAGAAATTAGTTTTCTTTTGTCCTCTCTCTTTTACCATAATGTCTTTTGTCTGATTCCTTCTGAGAGTAAAAAATAAACCACTGTTGTCTGCGTTTACCCCCTATTAGTCTTTGTCCAGTCCTGCCCTGGTACCATGGCCTCAACACTCATCAATTGACAATGAGGTTTAAAATGGTATTGTTTGTTAGGACTTTCAAATAAACAGCGCCGGAAAGCAGACACCTCAGCCATTATGCCTGCGTAAACGATAAGGTCGCAGTAACAAAAGGAGTGCTTTTCCCCGGAGTCACACACATACACGCAGAAACACGCACGTAGAAACACACATTCAGTGTCACAGACGTGATACTTCGAAATAATATAACCGTGAAAAAGCAAAATGCAGAATATTGGTAGATTTCTATTTGCAGGGAGGGGCGCATCAAAGATAGTTGGCTAATAAGTCAACACCTGTGTGTTTCAATGGGAGCCACAGTGGCTCCGGGCTGAGTGAGGGTACAGCCCCGTTTTGTTTCATCTTTACATTTGTTTCATCCACGTCTTTTACCCGTCTTTGATCGACTCCTTTCATTTACATGACTAAACGAGCACCGGACCTAATTTGTAATGAGGAATATTCTACTCCATATTCAATGCATTCGTTTTATTCTTTGATAGCTCTGTAGAAACGCACTGATATGCAAGACGAGGGATGCGATCTTAACAGACTTTTTTAAATCAGTTGTTGGGTCTTCTTTCCAGTTTATTTGTAGTCCTCATCTTGTCTAGAGATTCATACTTTGGATTGATCCACCTGATTTTGAATCAATCAGGAGACCCTGTTATTAGTTTATTATCCCTTCTTCCCCACTAGCTGGAAATAAGAAATCTTAAATGTTGACAAATCTTGCATGTAGCCACTTTCTACCAGATTTAATGGATTGCATCATCGTCCCTATAGACACTATATCCTCATTACCTTTAAAAATTGGTCCTTTTGATTTTAATAGCATCTTATGGCAGTTAATAGTTTGCTCATACTATAGTAAAACCATAGATAAGCTTGTGTAAAGAAACCAAAAGCTCTTTGTTATGAAATATCTCTAGGTGAGTTTATAGAAGGGACAGGAAATCAATTAAATCTATACAAGAATTCAAACAGTTAATGTTCATGTTAAGCATTGCTTTCTGGAAGCCAACACTGTGGCTAAGGCGAGAGCGCTCACGCTTAGCTGTGCTAATGCTAGGACAACGGAGCTCTCATTAATATGGATTTGTCTGTCTGCCCCGTGTAATTTAATGACGACAGGTGATCCCAGCAGCGATGTGGGCTAACACTGGCTCGGCTCTTTCTCCGAGGCTGTGCTGTGCTGCCGCCGTGATATGCTCCGCTTAACTGCAGTTTGTCTGATAGCAGAGAGAAGGGGCTTCACCGCAGTGATTAAGCTCCCCATGTGGCAGCTGAGATACATACCATCCATCCCGCAACAGCCCTCTGGGTTTTTGATGGATAGGTTGATTGATAGGCAGATAGAAAAACAGACACGAGGCATAGCGCTAAAAACTCAAGGTCAAAGACTAGCCTTACCCTCCAACCTCTTGTCTAATGTCCCTCTATTAGAGGAGTCATTTCCTTTGATTTTACTTACCAGGAAGTGAACCCTCATTGGGCTGTATTTTACACAAACTTCACAATGACTCGTTCCATTAATGGGTTTAAGTTTCACAATGGGTTTTAGAGAAAGAACACTGACAATGTCTGGCAACATATCATATAGCCATGATGTGTTTTTATCTTTATATAAAATCAACTCATTTTCATCTTTTGTTCTTTTTTTTAACAATGTTGTGATGTAAATTTATAGCTTCCCGTGGTCAGCTCAATTAACTGCAGTAAATAGCTCTGAAACGCGGTGGCAGAACAAGTGCAATGGCAATCAAGCCCTGTGGGTACAATTATAATGAAATGATAAAATGAGTCCTTATCCTGAGAATTGGGCACACAACCACAAACATTACGTTGGTGCTGTGATGCTACCGATCTACCAATGTTTGCACTGCAGCCATGTTTGAAGTCATGAGACCTCATGCTGTGCTGTCATACATGTACAATAGCCAGTCATTCTGAATGTGCAATGAAAAACATTTACAGTTGTGTTAACGTGCTATATAACTTATTTATTAGTAACCCTCGATTTCTGATCTCTTCAGTTGGGTCGCCACAGGGGAGTGATTCTTACCCTCAATAACCACACACCACTGAATGTTTATTGCCTAATTAAGCTTTCAATTTACAAGTGCGGGAAATGAGTCCGATTGTAAGAGAGCAAGTGTTAAATGCATAAATAGATGAGATGGGAATTTCCTGTCTGATAATTCAAACAGTTTTTTTTTGTTTTTTCTATGCATGCAGTTCAAAGTAAGGATGTGTGTTGAAATGTAAAAAAATAGCAACACAAGGAGCAAGTGCATAGACAGAAGAGGCATTTGCACGCTGAATGCATCTCTGGCGGTTCTCTTTCTCTACACTGTACACCACATTACAGTACACACATTACGATTTCATGTTCTCGATCGTCCTCAAGCACGGTGGCTGACATCTAGTAGCTTATTATTTTTCGTTTACCTTGGGCATCCAACAAAGAAAGGCTCAAATTAAGGGGTATTATTGTTGCCTAGGCAACACACAGGGTAATTTTCTGTTATTTTCCAAGAGGGACTGCCATTGACGGTCGAGTCCATATCTTGACACAGTATACCACAAGAAGCACCTATACACACACAAAATAATCGAAACCTTTTTTTTGTATTGTGAAGCAAGCTCATCCCTTTGTAACATACTGTATGTATTATCTGCGTACTGATTGTGGAATCTAAAATGCTTCCACCCATGTTTGTGTCATGCCGCTGATTTTAATCCGGGTACATATCCGATGCAAAATCTCGCCCTACAAAGGGGCGCAATCTCTTTTACCAACCTTGGCATTGTCTCAGAGCGTGGGAGGACGTGCTTGATTTGAGGGCCATGCGTTTCTACCTCTTTAATGTTTACTCTGCTTAGTCATCGCAGTGTAGATTAAACCCTGCTTAGAAAATGTACATTTTCTCCATGGGCACGATTTTCACCTCCCACTAAGCTGCCTCAAAAAGATAAGCTGCTAAAGATTGACAGAATTACTCTCAATATCCCTTTTTCTCACTGTGAAATCTTCTGATCAAAAGGTTTCATCCACTGCTGTTTCTCAGCATGAAATTATGCTTACCTTAGATGCTCTAGATTTCAGCATATTGTATAAACTCTGAGTGTGCTGACTCATATTGAGTTTTTACAGGTTAAAGCCATTGTCCTCTTTTCTTTGTGTCTTTTTCCGTTGCAGCTTTGCAATGGCGGCTCGGTGACAGATCTGGCCAAAGGCATGCTGAAGAGAGGAGACAGAATGGATGAGGCCATTATTGCCTACATCTTGCATGAGGCCCTCATGGTAAGTCTGAGCCTTTTGAATAGGTGTGAATGGCTGTGGGGGAGACAATGCCATACCGTAGAGCTGAATTGAACAACCTCCTCCTGAATGAATTGCTGTAATGAAAAGTAACTACAAGTGAATGTAATCTGGATCATTTTGTTATTACCCCTTGTTTCATAGGGCCTCCAGCACCTGCACATCAACAAGACCATCCACCGTGACGTCAAAGGCAATAATATTCTGCTGACCACGCAAGGAGGGATCAAACTCGCGGACTTTGGTATGCAGTGTGTGTGTGTGTGTGTACATGAGAGTGATAGACAGGCAAATGTGAGTGTAAATCATGCCTCTATACTTGTGGCTTCTATAGATGGGTCAAATTCATTACCTTCAATTGCCTGCTGAATAACATGTGCCACCAATTAGTTTGGAATACATTTCCATGACACAATATCTCCTCCGTTCTACCGCCGACAGCAGAGGACATTGTTGTTATTCGGCTCCGTGTTAGCGCTGATTTGCTTTTGGGTTTTCTTAACCAAATGAGGCCCTCAGCGCAGCAAACCAGTGGCTGGCTAGAAGGCTTGTAATAAGCAGAGTGATTCTGACCGTTTCCCGGGGATGACTCATTCCATTTCTTCAGGGGCAGAAAAATAGTAACCTCTTTTCATGTGTGTAGGTTTACATTTAGTCCACTAAGGGTGGGCTATCTCTTAAAAGCCTTTACCTGAGCATGGAGCACAAAGTGCTATTTTGTGAGGACCTGGAGGAGAGGGAGGTGATAATGGAAATATTTAACAACTTATGAATTCTAAGTACATAATAAGGCCTCCGTTTGCCCTCAGAACAGCTTAATAACAGAACAGCTGCCCTACATGTCCTGTACTGTGTATAGTGGGATATTGGACCATTATTCAAGAAGGAAGCCTCCATCTCTTCAAAGGATGAAGGAGGTGGGAAACTACTTTGCACTCTGCACTCCAGAACTTCCTGTAATGACACTTGACTTCATCCTGTTTAGCAGTTTGTATGGGGGCATGATCATCTTGGAATATGAATACCATGTTTGCAGCACATGGTGAACCTGATTCTGTAAAATGGCCTCATCCTCATATGCCTTGGCTGTTACACGACCATGCAGAGGGATCATCAAACCTAACGACTCGCACAAGATGACTGTCCATATTATTACCAGCGTTGTATAACGCATGATGTCTTGTGTTTTTTTTTTGACACTGTGTCATAGAGGTGTTGATTCAATTCTGTGTTCATTTTAGTTGTGTGGTGTTTAGCGACTATCCTGTTAAGTGTCCATCTAGCCCTGTCGGTGAGCTTCAACTTGCGACCACTGCTCCTCTTTGCCAGTTGCAGTTTGTTTTGCAATAGTGGTCAATAAAGGTCATAGAGTGGTTAATGCCCTTTTACTTACATTTGAAATATGTTACCTACTCTGACGATTCAATATGGAAATATTATTGCGAAAGGGGGCAAGTAAAGGTAGATGTGGTGATGACTCAAACTGCATGTCCTAGCTAAAGCACCTCCATCATCATCACAGTCAACTGGAAATCACTGGCCTTTCACAGCAGGACAGTTACGTCACCATACAGGATGCTATTGTCTGTGAATGTGAACGGCCTAGTGGTTACGGAGACTTCACTGGTCACTGGTAACTGTCACTGGTTTGATCTAAACAAACAGCCCACATGTCTCCAACGTGGTGTGCTGTCAAAGTGTCCTTGAGATAGACAGTCAACCTCTACTGATCACTCATTACAAGTCCCTCTTGCTAAGAGTGTCAGTTAAATATCTAAACGTCAGTGTGGATACATCTCCTGTAATTCGGCTGTCTGAGCCAGTCTGAGCCGGGGGAAGAGTTACTTTGGGAAGACATTGGGAAGACATATTTGGAACGTGTTCGGTAGATATCTAGAAAAGTTGACAAGTAGATAGATGATTTATCTTTTGAGGATTTTGTAGAAATCTATGCAAAATTTAAACAGGACTAATACGATTCTCAAGATACTAAATACAGCATGTTGTTGTACAGGTCAAGCAGGGATACAGATGAGGTTTTGAACACAATAATAAGATTGTGATCTATTTCAGCGTAATCGGTGTGTACAAATACAAATCTGCGTAATTCCTTCAGGCAACCTTTAATGCAACTAATGAGCACCTACCCACAGGAATGCTGACACACCAGCGGTATGCAGGAGAGGGGCTCAGCCCACGTTATGGTACTTTCTCCAATAGGTGGCTTATCCCGCAATGCATTTCTGGCCCGACCAGCAGGTAGCAGTAGGTGACATTTTGAAACGGTCACAGCCTTTAGGTCCAACGGAGGCGTGAGCTGTTGTTTTGGGTTACAAGATACTAATATGCCCCATAATGCATTGCTGCTGTGCGCCTTCCTCAGTCCTTCTAGATAACATAAATATTTTATGGAATTTTAAAGTATATTTTATATTATTGAAAAAAATTATGAGCTTGGAATTATAAGGTTCTATGTGGGTGGAGTATAGTTCTGAGATACTGAGCATCAACGATTTGAGGAGTTGGGTGTTGTTCATTGGCTTTAGCAGGGATTGAACCTGTGAAAATATGGTTTTTCAGTGGTTTCTCTAGCCACTACCTCACCTGGCCATGACTTTAATCGGCTACAGAGGTGGCTACTTTAAATCTCTTCTTGTCAAAGGCATCTGTGCTGTTGCAGAATAAACATAAACTTTCACCATCACTGCAGATTTATTTAAGTACATTGGCTTTAGGGTCTCACAGAAGATAATCGGCATATCAGACTATTTATCTGATGTGATTGGGATCCAGGCATCATAAATAACATCTAACCACTGTTAGAACATCTTATCAGGTATCTGGTGTTTCTGTGGCTAAAACTGTAATGAATGTCCAAGATAGGGCAGGTACAGTATCTGTGGAGCCATGCTTGAGGAAGAATGTATTGTGTGAAAACTTGCTGAAGTAACAGGCTGAAGAGTTTGAACTTGTTAAGTAGCAACATCTTCTTTGTGATACAAAACAACAGGGTTTATAGGGAATATGGACAGAACCAGGAGCAGAGGTACAGATAGGAAGTGAAATGTCAAAAACAAACAAACACATATAACATAAGCCATATGGTGGACTTTTTTATCCAAACTGTCTTATAGTGTCATTATGACACTAAAATATATACTGTACATGATGAATGCATACATTCTTTAGGTTGCATTCACACTGCAGCTGAAAGTGTACCAATTCTATTTTTTCCTTCACAACGATATATTTATATATAGCCTTTTATCACAAACAAGCCTCAATGGACTTCACAGGTCTAATTAGGTCAAGCTGATAGACAATCAATTTGATGTTTTTAATCAGTGTGAACAGCTGTGAAAAAGGTTTTCAGTTCTGATCTGGACCACATGTCTATGCGGTAGAAAATCAGATCCCCAGGCTTGTGACCTACCTGAAACTTGTATTTGGACACTCAGATCGGAATCTGTTGGCGTTGCCATGACAAGTAAATCTTACATCATTCACCTGAGACGGAGGTGGCAGAAAGTGGAGCAGATAAGGCAAGGGTTATGGCCTTTGCCATTTTTCTCTTTCTTGCTGCATCTGCTGATGAAGTCATCACAAGGTCAATTGCATGAAGATTTTGCAGCATCCAAAGAGCAAAGGGCCACATTGGGAGTCCTTTCCATGTTAGATAAAAAACTAGCCTGTGTAGAGAGTGGGAGAAGCGCAGGCACAAAAATGAAGGTGACGCTTTTTGTCATTGTAACTCTGTGCACACGTGTCTTTTTGACATCGCTGTCACTTCATGTTCGCATCGGATTTGTGTTCCATCCGACAATAGATATAACCAGTCATCCAGTAATCCAGCAGATGTGAGCAGCAATTCGGAGTTGACCATGAAGGGATGTAAACGTAGCCATAGTGACGAAAGCAAAAAACGAGGGGGGGACACGTGCTCGGCACAACATGCGAGCACTGCGTCACGCTGGGGCTAATGGATTTTCATGTGGAGGGGTGCACGCTACACTAAGCAGCTGAAAAGATAAAACCCCCGCAGTGAGTCATCGCCAGCAGGGGGAAAAAAAATAGCAAAGAGATGGACCCAAAAAGAGCAGAGAAAGAATGATGGAGGCCGTCTTTTCCGTCTCTTCCTGAATGTTGTAATTGGCAGTGTTATCTCTGTGATGATTATTAAGTGTGGTCCATCAGGCTGCACTCCAGGCTAATGCAGTGGAAAGAGGGGCTGTGGGAGCTTTTAAGGGGGGCTTTTTGTGTTACTGTACCACACTGAGATGCGGTTTGGATATAGCAGCAAGCGCGCATGTGTGTGTGTGGGTGTGTGTGTGTGCGCGTGCATGCGTGGAACATAAATATGAGTTTGATCAGATTATTGTCGGTTGAGTGTGTGTTGATATGTGACTTTGTGTGTTAATACAGTGGTTTCTGGTTTGGTGCAGCAGGCGTTTGTGTGTGTGTGTGTGCGTGCGTGTGTGTATATGTACGTACACATGCCTGCATTACGTGTAAGATTGTGGGTTTCATCTGATTATTTAAGAGAATGCGTGTTGATGTTTTAGTACAGCGTTTTTTGTTACAGCATGTGTGTGTGTGTGTGTGTCAGTCCCATGTGTATCCCCTCCTGCGCATTAGTCTAATCCCTTTTGATGTTTTCCGCAGAACCGTTGCGAATCTCAGTTTTTTTTCTGCATTCCTCATCCTGGCATTCGCCTCCACCGCTGGCTTTAACCCTTCCTCACATTCAGAACAAGAGGGTATTACTGTATTCTACCTACACTGGAAACTATAGTGTCATTTCCTTTTTCACATCGATGCATGCAATTAAGCTTGAATGAGCCCCCGTCTACAATTCTGTTTGCTAGTACATCAATTCTGGGGAGAATGCAGGTGATAAAATGTTGCAGAAACTATGTGATTCAGTTTCAGATATTTGGTCTTAAAACAGGACCTTTTTTCTGTGGTTCACAGTAGCATGTCAGGTGTCGATAGGTCACCTTTTTCTGTTGATAGCCGGTTTTATCTTGAGGCTCTGTGTTTGTCATGGTCCCTGCTCCCGTCGTACTGTGTGTTGGTCAGCCTTGGGATACGTCACACCCTAGTGTAACATTGATGTGTCTGGACTGGACTGAAGTCACAGTTGTGGGTCAGCATGTTCCTTGTCGAACGTTTTACTCTCACACACACACATGAGCACACACACATGCAAATGTTCTCTCTCTCTCTGTCTCGCTGCATTCCCTCTTCTGCTGAATTAACTAATGTCTTGCCGTAGACTCGATTGTCTTGACTTAGTCCTCTTGTCATACAGATAAGTATGTCAATTGAGCTAAACATCCTGGCGTTAAAACCTGATAAATCAGTCAGATACATAATATCTACTCCAAGGGAAGGTGAAATGTAGCCTCCTACTGCCAAAGCTTGTTTACAGTTGAATTTCAAATTCAAATGCTGTTCTTGAAATGCCCAGCAAAGTCACCTAGGGCTGCATAAATATTTGTGATTCAAAGCAATCCATCATTTGACAGAAAAAGCCGTCACAACTTGGCTCTGTTAGTGTGTGTGTGTGTGTCTAGGTGCAATTGTTTTTGCATGCCTACATCCAGTGTGTGTGTGTGTGTGTGTGTGCGTGTGCATATTTTTTACCATTGTTTTCTCATTGTCACTATAGTGACAGCTCTATCAATGGGATACAGGGCTCCATTTCCCAATAAGTTGAGCAGCACTCCACTGTTTACTGTTCACCGTTTCCTTTTGACAGATCATCACTTTTACTAGCTACTCTGCTCTTTGTTCCAAAAATTTTATTAAAAAGCTATTACGATAGTGCAGCTTATCCCCATTGAGTACATTTCCTGAGAGTATAGCTACAATGAAGTGTGTATTCTCTCCCCTGCAGGTGTTTCAGCCCAGCTCACTAACACCCGTCTGAGGAGGAACACGTCTGTGGGAACTCCCTTCTGGATGGCTCCGGAGGTACAGTGCACCATTCGCCTGGAAAAGCTCCCCCAGCCCTTCTTTCTTTTCCACTACATTAGTCTGGAGCAGATCCCAATGGGCCATGCTTAATAATCATCAGAGAATATTCATGGAAAACTGAACGGACAGCCTCCATCATTCTTTCTCCATCTTTAATCATGGCTCAATGCACTTGCCGTGCATACACCCTCTTGACAGAAATGGATTACATTCAGAATTGCTAATTTTGTATCAATATTTCACCATAACAAGTGACTGAAATCACATCCCCTTGTCCGGTGCTTAGTATGATAGGTTTAAGGATAGGAATATCAGTGTAATAATATTTCTAATTGTATGTGTGACTGGGTAAAGTGTTTGATCTTTATTCACCCTGGTCTTATTTTTGGCTCCCTGTACATTATCCTGCTCATTACACCACTGCTTACCAAATGCATTATCATTTGACATGAAATATTGATTTGAAATGTTGCCATTATAGTAATTTAGAAACTTCCAACAAAACATAGTTCAGCAGAACTGTAACCATAGCAACATCTGTAGCTAGCATCCACGACTGCACTGTAGCCGAACTGTAACCATAGCAACATCTGTAGCTAGCATCCACAGCTACACTGTAGCAGAACTGTAACCATAGCAGCGTAAACAAATCCGGTAAGATTGCTGTGATATTGGGAAAAATCTTCCATATTGCTAAGCTCGGCCAGCTGAGCGTTCATCTCGTTCAAATAACAATAGCGACTTCTTGACTGCGGAGTGATGTGATTAGACGTAAAACAGCAATCTGTTGTTCAGAACTATCAGAGCTGAATAAAAATTGGGGTCAGCATCGATGCAGAATGCTAACTTGGATGTTAGAGGAAAAGGGGGGTGGGTGAGAGCAGGTATGTCATTGGGGTTATCAAGTTGGAACCTCCCGTCTGTGTTTCATTGAATTGGACCCACAACACCACCGACATGGAGCGGTGGCATCCAATAACACCCCCTTCCACACCTCCTCTTAGATTAGATGAAACTTTAATGATCTCGTGGGTAAACTAGGTGAACTCCTACTCCTCTGGACTACGCCTACACCACCTCAACAATACACCTAACGATACCTCTGAAATGCATTGCCTCACAGTGCGTACGCTCTCCCCTGATTCGCCCCACTTGGATTAACCTTGCAAATCAACTTGTCAAATAAATAAAGCACACATAAATAAAACAAGCTTTTACATCAAGTTTGCATGCTGTGCAAATCGATGTAGTGTGTGCTAGAATATTACGCTGCATGACGTATTCTGCCAAGACTCACAGATTTTCATCTGATTTGAATAAGATGCACGTTCATCAAGAAAGTCCGAAGAGAGAACTTGGCCCGAGGGAGACTCTCTTCCAGCCTAGACAACTCTGGGTTGGAAGATCTATTGGATATCTATCTGGAAATCATGAGGGAGAATTGTTGATAATGATTTAATAATATGACAAGAAAAGCTTTTTGATAGTCTTACCTATTACTACAGAAGATTCACTTCGGTTACTTGGAGTTGTGGGGTAAGTTCAGTGATGTTCGTATTGTATTATTATTATTGTTGGATCTGTTGTTTTTTTACTCGAGCTGTATGTAATGGTAATGCTTTGAGTGATGATTATTTGAAACCTTTTAGGAGGAGATTTTAAGGCTGTGTTCAGTACAAATTGGTATTTGACTTTTTGGATGCTTTTATAAGTAACTCAAAGCAAATGTTCTGTGCAAAATGGTCGTCATGGGGACCGATTTAACAGTTTCCTGTATTCCTTACCTGTGGTATGTAGACATGTACGACAACTACAACTATGTCTATTTATGTATATGTGTGTGTTGGCATTTCTGGGATCTGTTATTGGCAATCTGATATTGAGTTTATGCCTGTTGTGGCAGAATGTCCATATACATAAAGTTCCTTACTGACTATGACTATTGAGAATTGGGAATGGGCCTTTTATATTATCAGATAATTGATGTTGATTGAAGATATTTTACAATGAAGGTGTGTGTCTGTGTGTATATGTGCACATTTGCCTCCCACTCAGAGGAGATTCATATTGTTGATTGGGTACCGTATTGCCCTGAGGGTGTGTGTGTGTGTGTGTGTGTGTGTGTGTGTGTGTGTGTGTGTGTGTGTGTATGAGCGTGTGTGTGTCTGGTGTTAGCTCTGATGAAAAGTGTCTGGCTATGTGAATGTGAATTTTAAATGGTGATTATCTGGCCTCTTTTATAGCTGACACACACTGCTAGTTGGCATTCAACTTAATATAACTCGCCTATGTAGCTTCCTTTGTAATTGTGACTTTGTTACTTCAAAGTCTTTTTCATGTTTCCATTATTTTGTCCTCACTCTGTATGCTGCAGGTAATAGCATGTGAGCAGCAGCTGGACTCAACCTACGATGCTCGTTGTGATGTATGGTCCCTGGGCATCACCGCCATAGAGTTGGGCGATGGAGATCCGCCCCTCTCCGACCTCCACCCAATGAGAGCCCTTTTCAAAATACCCAGGTGAGCCTCCAACAGACCCTTGCATGAAACAAAGGTCCTGTGCCGGACCCACAACAGTTCCTGTTGTGATACTTCACTTGGTTTTTTTTTAAAAAAAAAAATGAAACACACAAGGATGAAAACAACTTTTTTCTGCACACTGGCAACAATTAAACATGTTTTATTTGTTGTTGTTTTTTTAATAGATTTTTATGACCTCTGAATGCCACAAGCTTTTCATCTACAGTGCCATTTGGAGCTGGGTTGTAGAGTAGTGGCAGCTGCTCTACCCACTTGTCCCACACTGTGCTAATAGCTGTCAGCTTGTCTCCTGATTATCAAATCTGATGACCCTTGAGAGAATATGAAAGGTGCCCAGAGACATGGTGGCTCAGAATAAGGCCCTGGCTGTCTCTGCATCCCACAGGCTGGCTGTCGATTCATCCATAGACTTCTAGACCCCAGCCAGGACAAGAAGCCCCAAGTAATCTCGTAAATTTGATGTGTCCAGCTCCCTCCAATTCTGTCCAAAAACATGTCTCCCTTCTAAGTTAGTCATTTCTTTTCTGAATTGACCAGCTCAAAAGCAGACTTTATATCTGCCACACAAGTCACTGCCATCCTAGTGGGCCCTGGCACTGTGTTTAACATGTTTGCAGCATTTGTCAGTAGGAATGGAGGCCTCCAGCTGAGTTGGTCTGGCAACGTGTTTTTGAAATACATGTAGTGTAGTTGATCATGGTGTATTGTGTTTCTGGGGGAGCACACTTAGTGACTTTTTTATGTTTGTTCTGGTCCTGTTGAAAATATGCTATCACTTTTTAGTTGAGGTTTTATTCAATGTTATATTCAGTATGAAATGCAGACCATCAGTATGTGGAGTCTATTTCCATTACATTCTTATTCTGTTGGCAGAGTGCGATGTGAAGACGGGACTATGCACAGTGCTTGTTCTGCAGTCTAGAAAAAATTGCGATCTGCAGTTTTCCGATGCAATGATTTTCTTCTCTATACAAGCTGTCACCAGACAAAGTAGTCCTTTCATTCCAAATGGCTTTCTTCTGCTTGCAGGGGTTTAGCCATAACACCACTTCCCTGCTGGCCCCGATCCTATTTGTTCTGTGGGGGAGGCTGAGAGCGTAGGCACCCTTTTCTCATCTCTGTGTATTGTGGGCTGAAGGTGAAAAGTAATTGTTTATCGTCTCCTGATTCGGGTTTGAGAGCTGCATGAGCACTTATCATCACTGTCATCTGGAAGGCACAGCACTTTGTCCATCATTGCCCTGCAACAGTGTGCGCCCCCTCACACACACGTGCGCACAAACACATGCACACACATTCATGCATGGCTGATTTTACACCGATAAACATCTTTTCTCTCTCAAATACACACATGTAGACATATACAAAATAACCTAGCAGATACATACACACACACACAGACACTCAAACACACAGACATCATACACACACACATATATTTACATACTTGACACACACACACACACACACACACACACACACACACTCACACACTCACATATAGACATACACACACAAACTCCTGCTATAGTACTCACTGAGCCCAGAGCCTCTCTCCTCCTGCTCAGCCTCTCCACTTATTCCCCTGTAGATGGCGCGCACACTAAGGGTCATGTGACTGAGGATGATGAGAGGAGGAGGCAGCCATGGCCTCTCCTGATAGGTCATGATATAGCGGTACCGATTGTATTTCCACAGCTTATTGGATGTTGATGCCATATCAAAGTAGATGTTGCTGTTTATGAGAAGATAAAGGCACTTAAACAATGTAGTAGGTGTCCTCAATTGTCAACACACTCTCAAACTTCACTTTGGAAATACCTCTACGTTATTTATATGGTCAGCGAGAGAAAGTTAAAGACTGTAATATCCAAGTTTTACTGAAGAATGTATAGACTACCCTTTTCAACCAGACAGAGTGACTTAAATCTTTCATAATTACATTTAATTGAGCTTTTAAAATGCTTACTTAAAGAATGCAATGAGGATGTTGACCATGATGATGTACTGGAAGAACAGATAGACAGCCTGAAGGAAGGGCGTGAGGAAGGAACCAGGGGGACATGGCTTACCATCGGCACATGCTGTTAACACACACATGCAAAAACACACACATACGCTTATACCAGGCAAAAGTCAATGCCTTGTCTTTAGTTATGAATACCTAGGCAAAAAATCCCGAGGCAAATCAACTCAAATCTTGCCTGTGAATACTTAAATTAACATTGATAAATTAATATACTGTTATTTTCCATTGAAC
Source organism: Monocentris japonica (assembly GCA_900323365.1). NCBI lineage: Eukaryota > Metazoa > Chordata > Actinopteri > Trachichthyiformes > Monocentridae > Monocentris > Monocentris japonica. Next base: position 13,787 of record OOFE01014943.1, on the reverse strand, counting down.
AACTCACCATCTATCTCTCCTGCGTAAACCTCTCCAAACATCATCCAGTAGGGCTGGAAGACTATGTCTCTGGCCAGGCTCCAGGACGGCTCCTCACCTGGAGACAGGATGGCCTTCCTAGACACCCCAAAACTCAGCAGTACAATCGCCATCATCACCACAATGAAGAACATGTTCCTGGTCTGGTCAGAAAAGCAGGGTGGGAGGAATGGGTAAGAAAATAAAACTTCTGTTTGTCTGCATGGCCTTTTCAGCAAGCGTTTGCATTTCAGTTTTACACATACGTTGCTAATGCAGTGTATATCCAGGTAGAGTATCACATCCTCAAGAATGGACTACAAGTAACAAATTACAATACAACATGAACAATCACAGTACCAAGAAATGCAGATGCCTCATATGCTTCTCCAGTTCTTACACTCCCAACAAGTAGTGTACAGTGCCTACACACCATCTTGGTGATCATGGTGAGGTAAGGCCCAGCGTGTTGATTGACAGCCAGCAGATCCATCACCCTGACAAACCAGAAGATGATGTCCAGGCAGTAGCTGATGCGTCCAGCTGTCCGGTAGGGGTCTCCATGCCAACGCAGCACCAGTCCAGCCAGGAAGAGGAGGATGGCAATGAAGTCGGAAATGTTCCAGTACTCTGAGAACCAAATCTTCAGCTTCTGGCTCAGCTTCCTCGGCTCTGACATCAGCACCTGACACAGAGGTGCAGTTTGTATAGTTTTTATGTGTCATTAATTAAGTTCTATTGCTGTAGCAAATAAGCTTTTTATTTATTGTATTATTTATTATTTTATCATATCTAACATATAATAATTTGATGCTTTATGGTTATTGCTCTCTGTGGGGAATGTTTCACCAATGCATACATGAGCATATATAGTTAAATAGTAACAAAAGAGGGAAGAGAAACAAAGGGAGGAGGAAGAGACCGTTCAGTCTAAACACACTAGTGATAAGGGCTGCATTTTTACACGCAGGCCTTTTTACCAAACATCAACACTGCATCCCCTGCTCTCTATTTGATTTCCTTAACTCATACTCTCTTTGACTCTTTCTTTCCCCTCCTCCTCTATCTCTCGCTCCCCTACCACTTGCTCTCTCACCTCTCTGGTTTTCTCCACTGCAGTGGACAGGATGTACACTATGACCAACCATTCCTGCACACTGGGTTGATCCTCCATTTTCACCAGGACGGTATAAGAGAATAGCATCAGGAAGGCTAAGTAGGACATCTACGGCAGAGAAAGAGAGACAGAGACACACAGAGAGAGAGAATGGCAAGAAAGGCAAGATATCGCATTCACACACAAAAACATAGAGTACATTAAAAATTGAACATGCTGTATCAAAGACAAGGAGGCATCTCAACTCAGTCCATCCATGTAACCAGTTTTGGAAAGATAGAAACAGCTTTATTCACAAGTAAAAAAAAAATAAAAATAAGGTTGACAGCAAGTGCGTGTATTTGCCACTTACTGTGTGAAACCAAAACTTGACGACAGGGGCTGTGTAGAATTCATAGAGCCTCCTGATCCAGGAGAGACACTGCATGGTCAGAGAGGAGACAGTTTCTGATACTGGACCTAGACATCTGCCATAGCACGACAGGCCTTGCTCTGCATCCTGACTACCCTATTAGAGAATAGAATAGAATAGAATTAGAGTAATGTCATTCATCACCCCAAGACATTAGGATTTCAGTATGCCAACAGTGTGCTGGTTAAGTCCACCAGTAATGCTTTACCTTATGCCCAGTTTCCTCATGGGTTGCCACTACTGTCTTCCCAGAGTCACGTCGAAACAGCGGTGCCTCATGGGACTGTGGTACATGGCACATCTCAGCCTGGCTCTTAAACTCCAGCAGCAGGATGGCAGGGGGCAGTAGGAGGCTTAGGATGATCTGAAAGAGAGGGTAGGAAATCAAGGCCCTACACCACTTTAAGTGTCATGTAAGCTTGTTCAGCTAGCAGGAACCAAAAACTTTAATCTCTTTTAGTAGCATCAGCTTCCTCTCTGACCTGTACAGACAGTGGCATGGCATCAAATTACTGAAGGCAGTAAGCCAACGACTGTATACAGAATCATACATGATATCCTCCTACTAATAATAATATACTGTAGGTCACACAGAAAGACAGACTTTATAACAAACTAGGCCACCATGCTGCAAGATTGTTTTTAAGCAATGATACAAACACACTTGAAACAGGAGTTTGTTCCAACAAAACTTCATTGGGGTGAATGGAGCAAATCTACAGCGGCTCAATGAAGGGAGAAGGGCCAGTCTTTTTTGTCGCAGCCCCACTTCATGAACTAGATTAATAAGGTGCTTGTATTTTTACATTAAAAAGTTCCATAATGCAACTTTAAATATACCGGTTTCAGTTGTGAGCTGGTGCTAACAACTGGCAATGTTTACGGCGTCTACCTTCAGAAAGGAGTTCTTCCTCATATTGAGTGACCCAGTCCAGAGATCGGTGAGGAGTGTCTGAGTGCAGGAGTGTGAGACGAACGGCCTGTGACCTGAGGAGACAGCCATCTGCAGGCAGGTGAAGTGGCTCCATGCCTCCATCTCTGAGGTCAACAGCTTCATGGCCATCTGCTCACTCTGACGAAACGCACAGTCTAGCACATCCACTGCCAGCTGACCAAACTCACTAAGGACATATATATACATGTTTTCATACACATAGCTGCACAAAATCTATAATCGACTGAAAAATAGAAACACACAAAACACGTTGTCATAAGCACATCCACAGTTACTATATTTAGGTTCAGAAAAGGCTACATACACCCACCCCCCCACACACACACTAACACTCACAGTGAGCATGTTTTCAGTTGCTCTGCGGTGCTGTCGTCCATGCTGCTCTGCCGAGCCTCGGAGGCCATGGAGCGGTAGAGCTTACACGCCACCGTAGCACGTGCCAGCGCTTCCTCGCCGTGCTGCCACAGGAACAGAGCCATCTGCTGGCGCCGCTGAAGCACCGCCCACACAAACAGATCGTTGAAGTTGAAGTGAACAAGCATCGGAGCATCACCAAGGTCAGGGGTCAAGGTCATCGTATGATGGTTCCCAGGTGACAAGTCTCTCTCCTGGATGGAGAGGAGAAAGGTATGGTAAGGGAAAGGGGATAAGGAGAGAGAAAATAATGAGGAGGTGAAAAGGCACAAAGAAATAAGAAAGGGGAGGGGGTGGGGTGAAGGTTAGGTAAGATGACGGCAAGATGAGGGCAAGAGAACAGATGATTTTACTTTAAGAATATAGTTTTTTTTCAAGGCTGCTTTGGGGTGCTTTGAAGATCCAAAAGGAGCAAAGTTTTAGACTATTTTAAGGATACTAGACAGTGCTGTTTCATCATCTAATCTTGCCATGAGTAGTAGCAATACTACATTTACAAGAGAAATAGATAAAAATTAAATACAATTTGTAAAAAAGGGTTAGGTTTAATTTTAATGGCCATATTTCTTCTTTCTTTTTCTTTCTTACTGCTTTACATTTAATTTTAGAGGTTCTACAATCTCCACATTGTCCCCACAATGAAATCAGGGGGAGGACTGCACCACTGACTGGATTTTCACCACTCACCACAGTACTCAGGCATTTTACTGATTGGTCATGAGAGGGACTGCATCATTCATGAGGACGACATGCTTACTGTTGCCTTGTTGTGTTTACTTCCTGACAGTTAAGAGACGAAGAAGATAGTAGAAGTCCCCAACAACCTTGCGTTTGTAAGGCTGAGCGGTTCTGAAGAAATGCAGGCGCTGGGGACTCCTGCTCCTCTCGGGGTTTGGTGTCACCCCCCTCCTCTGTTTAGACAGGGTGCCAGAACTGTCCCGTCCACTCTCCTACACACACCAAAGCAACCAGGAGCACATATTATGGTTGTGAAGAGAGACAAACACAGATGAAATTAATAAGCAGAGGAAAATAACAAACCAAGTCAAACTATTTGACTGTTTTTTTTCTGGGACATTCATTTGAAGAGAATAAACAAAAAAAGAGTGGGATTTAGGAAGTAGAAATATTGTAAGGATGGAAAATACTGATTAGTCCCTGTGAGATGGAAAAACACTGAGCGTTTTACACCTCCTCTTTCTGCTCTACTTTAGGGAGTATCATATCTGGTACTGTGATATGCCTATAACCTTGATGTTGTCCAAAACAATGAGATCTCTGTTAGAAAAAGGAACACAACTCATAGTTTTATGTGTGTTCAAATATAATTGGCTGTAGTTAGGCTGAGGTAATGTATCTTATGTTTCTTTATGTCATCTTAAAAAATTAAGATCAATTAAATCAATTAAAATTTGCTTTTAGAGTTTGAGTTCTGTGCTCCTCTTTGTAGCCGACTGACTGAATTAACTGATGATCTGCCTGCTTCATCTCATCTGAGGTTTTCCTCAACACTGTATTGATGGTGTGTAGATCCCTGCTCACCTTGTCTTTGGAGTGCAGGCGGTTGTAGGCAGCTCTGAAGTGTTTCCGTGTGTAGGTGCTGCGGTAGGCTCCTCCTATCAGGTACTCTATCACCAGGCCCATGTCAATTAGAGACAGACGGTAACCTCTGGGCAGAGAGGTCTACTCACACACACACACAGATAAACACACGTCTATTACATACATGCATGCACAAACACACTGCTAAAATTAAAAACACACACCTGTACACCTAAACTGTACACAAATGCACCTCAAGACAATATCCTGTGTCAAAGACAATAATGTCTGTGTAAACTGGGTTGTGATGCTTCTATTCTAAAGTGATCTCATCCTGGCTACTCACTTGTTTCACATCTTCAACAAGGTGGTGAAGGAAACTGTCTGTTTGTCCCTGTGGCTGAGGAGAAAAATGGTGTTTTTCACAATGAATCAGACAGGTAAACACTAAATACCAACTACAGAACCACTCAGTCTGACAAACAATCACATATAGTAGCTTATGGGCCCTTGTTTGTCTTCTTAGGGGGATTTATTATCCCAGAGTTATTAATTATTAAACATGCTTTAATACACAGAAGATAAAGGCAGTGAGGAGAAAGCCAAGTGCAAGTGGACCCATGACAAAGAACGCTATGATCTCGAAAACATCTTCAAACAGCGACTGGGAAAACACCATGAATAATATTGACCAGGAAATGGAAATAATTTTGGTGCAAAACACTTACAGTGCATTACTGTGATTTCAATCAAAGCCACAGCTTTAGAAATTGTGCTTCAAGAGCTGGCAACTGAGAGCCCCAAGCAAAAAGAATTGAATTTCCTCTGTTTGCGTAGCAACGAGAGACGCAAGGAGAAACAAAGAGGAAACGGCACAGCAAGACAAACAAAAATACTGTGGGGTTTGTGTTATACTCCATACTAATACTTTTGCAGTTTGTCAACATTGTGTGGCTATTGTCAGTGATTCAATCAAACCCTTCTTGACTGAAAAAAAAATGAAACAAAAGCTAGAAGGAGATAAAGCAGGTTAATGTGTTATAATAACTGTGTTATAGAGCTCCTCGAGGCGATCCACACTGAGGAAGCGGCTCATGGTCATGCCGTTGTCAATCAGCAGTTTTACAAAAGTGACACGGTCCATCACCAGAGCATCCAGCATGGCCTTTTCCAAGGAGCCCACCTGGATCCAGCAGATAGAATAATTACATGACTACACAACAACTATGAAAATTACGAAAACGTACAATCATGGCATTTAACGAGACCACAGCCTGCAGTAATAATGATGAACCTGGTCGATCTCACCTTCCAATGCTGTCCGTACACCAGGACATGTTTCTTAGCAATGTCAGCTCTGTCCCATGTTAGTGCCATGCTGAGCTGCTCTGCAGGACTGGCCTTGGTCCCTATTTATCATATAAACACAGCATACAGATACGACTTGGATTTGTGCATCCCTCTAGAAATCGCTATTACGTTTACTAAAACTGATGTGACTACATTCGTAATTGCTTTAGACTGTGATTATCAAACCAAGAAGTAGAAAAAGTACCTTGGAGCGTAGTGGTCAAAATGGCCAAATCTGGTGCCTGCTGGTCCTCTGACTCTGAGTCAAAGATGGTGATCTGGTGTTGAAATAATGTAAGCAGGCCAAGTGTAAATAGGCTGAAAATCTATTACACAGTAGGAAATGAAGCAAGATTAACAGTCACAACACACATTCACAAGAGCTACACTTACAGACTGTCTGTGATCCATGCACTCCAAGAGAAGAGTGTAGAGATGAGAGGCTTCTATCCTTTCTACTCCAAAGACATTTCCAATCCTAACAAGGAAGTCCTCCTGAATGTCAGCATCCAGCTGCCTAAAACGTGCAGTAAGTATTGAAGAGGTCTTTTCACTGAACATTTGGTTACAGTATAAGGCTACAGCATCATGAAACAATTAGATCCAAACCAAAAATCTTTTATGTGCCTGATCCACTAGGACATGCAAACATACCTGTCCATAGCGGTCTGTTTGTGTAAGAAGGCAAGCAGATCAGCAGCCCTGCCTGATCCCTCGAAGACAAAGACTGGGACAGGGGGCACACCGCTAACATAATCCAACACAGTGGACACAACGCCAGGACCTCCCTCCACCACCACACACACCACTGGCACTCCCTGGTTCAGTCCTACGAGGAGGGAGAGAGGTAGGGAGGGAGGGTGGTAATTAGATCAGTCACATCAATCTCCATGTCTGTCTCACTTACTGTCTGTGTCTCTCTCTCACACACACACCAACTCACGAGGGTGTATCTTCTGCAGCTGGATGTGTTTCTCTAGCCTCCTCCTGAGGCCCTGCTGGCAGTCATGTTTTCCCAGAGTTCCATCATCCACCAACAGGAAGTGGGAGTGGAAACCATTAAGACAGGCCCTCTTGCTCAAGGGGTTCCCCAGCGGCTGGTAGGGCCTGAATACCTGAGCAGGACAAAGGAAAAAAGCAGGAGCCAAGCACAATGCACAAGCTGATTAAGATGTTAGAGAGGCTTAACATTATTCAGTGTCAAACTGTTGAAGAGATGTAATCTTCTTCAACGGTAAACAAGATCTTAGTACTCACATCTCTGCCTATAAGGTCAGTGTTGTTGTCAATCACTCCCCACGGTGTAACCCCCACGGTGTTTCTCTTTCTGAGGTCATGGCTCCCAAATGTTTTCACAGCCTCGCCGACATACTTGGACACACCTGGAGAGGGTGTAAAAAAAAAAGTACATTCCACATTAAAAACATTTTCACTAAAAGCAATGCAACAAAAAATTGAAATTTTATTGAAATTCTCTTCAATGTTGTTCTCTGTGCATCCTGGTGCATACTGGGAGTTTTATGTTGGATGACAAACATCCACACCACAGCCAAATGTTGATATAGTTAGAATGAAAAATGTTGCATCTTATATCTTATTTTTTCCTGTTTGAGGGATTTATATCAAGTCAAATTGGCCAACATATCATCCACAAAACAGGTTGGTAAGCTTTTGGATAGGATCTGTTCATACAACCAAGCAAGAGAATGAATAGAAGTGCATCTACAACAGCTTGTTGCATTGATATACAGAAATTAAAAAGATAAACAAAATTACCAATTAGGTAACCAGGCACTTTTAAACTATTACATATGTGCAAAGCCGACAACATCATCTGGGTTTCTCAATGTAGTGTCCTTGCTGAGTTGGATACCCCTTATTGAGACACACAAATGTTTATGAATCAACAGCACACAGACAGGCCTAAACCAGGGGTTCTTGAAACTATTCAGACCAGGACTAAAACAAATTAAATTTAGTATCAGCCTGGGACCTGGTCTCATTAAAATTAGGCTTGTCATGTGAGTATCTATCAAAAACCAGCCTGTGATCATTTTAGGTCCTGACCCATCATGTAAGAAATACTGGACCAAACGATTTACAACACAAACCAGCAGTTGGCATCTGTAGTCAGTACAAATTTAACCACACAACCTTAAATGAGACAAACCCACGCTTGTCTCCCAAGACACATACACACACCAACTACCGATACAGCCATTTCAATCTCCTACCAGTGTTAATGCCATCAGTTAGGATCCATGCCCCTGTGCTGAGGGCAGCATTGACCAGCCCCTTGCTGAAGGCCTGCCTGACTTTAGGGGGAAGGGTGAAATTCTCCGAACCTCCCTGGACAGTCAGTAGTAGCTTGGGTCTCTCCATCTGCCACTCCCTCAGCATCAGTTGCAGTAGCGCCTCTGGCTTTGAGTCTACAGACACACGAACATACTGGAGAGGAAATACACATGGAGCTGTTAGGAACTGAAGGGCTCTTAGTTCAATTCCCTATGTGTTCCCTACATTTGCCTCTGGTTTGCTATGATTTGTCTGTCTGTTTCTTTTTTAAGTAGATACTTTTTTCTTTGTATTCTACTTACTTCTGTCTGCTAACATCATAGTGAACCACAAAGGTTCTAGGCAGGCCTGTTAATGGAACCATCAAAATCCAAACCCTTGTCTCATTCACCCCAGGCTAAACAATTATCTTAATTCTGGGGTGAATCCCTTGTAGAAAATGGGATTAGAGTTCTCTAAATTGCGTATGTAAATTGTAAATAAGTAGATTTTCCTATGGCCTAGATACACACATACAATTACAGTAGACTTACAGACCTTAGCCCGACAGACGCGTGTGGCGCTGTCCTGGAAGTCTATGGTCCCATAGGCGTTGGTGGGACTGGCATTGGTGTGGAGTTCAATGGACCACTCCTCTTCCACCTCCTGTCCAGGACCAGGATGGAGGGACATGGGGGGGCATGAATCTTGCCAGGAGTGCTCCCCCATCAGGTGGCCACAACAGCATCTGGGTGAGGGAAAGAGACGGGGTTGAAGGACTGAATGGGAGGAGAAATGTGGAGGTGATGTCGAGAGATGTCAGGACTGCAGAGTCGCTTCCAATCTTGTGTAGTAGACAGAAAAACCATTTACTCAGACTACACCTCACCATACTAATACCTTCCCCATTACATTGGGACCTTAATACTTTAAGGTTCCATCAGAGAATTTGGTCAAAAATCAATTTTTCATATAATGTTGCTCTATAAACAGGTCTTCATCTGTGGGTGAAGTTTTTGAAGATGTTAATTCAAAAAAAAAATCCATTCTATGGGTTTGAAGTGGGTTCAACTATGAGCCAGACTCCAGTCAGGAGAAATGCTGTGTCACCAAACAACAACAACAAAAGAACACATTGCAAACAGATCTTCCACATTGGATATGGGTAACATAGTGAAATTGATATTGTTTTTATGAATTTCAGCATTAAAACTCAGCAATCGATCTCATTCGTTCCAACTGGAACAACCACTGTCAGTGCCGCTCTACATTAGAGGTTGCCCATTCCAATGACAGCTAGACTAGATCTCTAGTTCATCAAACAAATCATTTGCCCCATCAATTCATTCACTCTTAGCCTCCAATAACAAAAAAAACATATTGAGTCGAATCATACAATATAATAAGAAATAATGTAAAATATTCCACTTTCTAAATATTCCAACCAACTCAAAATACAGTTATATGGTCAATTTTATTCATCGAATTGATTGTTGATTCTAAGGGTCAATTGATTATTGCACTTGTCTGTCATGCATGTAGAAAAATAACCATTATGCATTTTGCTGATTGTTGCTTTCAGACTGTAGTTCCATATATCGTTTTGCTATTGTTACAATTTCAATGTTAAAAAGCTGTTATGACTAGAATTGTTACGTTAAGTTACAGTAATGAGCTCTTGGAATTAGAAGACACACACACACACACATAAACACACACACACAAACATTCATAAATCATACCTGATCAAGTTTTGGCATACTTGACATACTGGAATACATCTGTAACAAACAGGAAATAAGACATTACAAAAGAAACCACATGGTCCCTATTCCTGGAAGGACTGGCTGAATGCCAAATATTTCCGCTCTCAGAAAAATTTTTCATCTATCCAGTACTGCTAGTGTGTAACTGTATACTACTCCACACACCAACCTGTATTTAGGCTAAGAATTATAAAATATTGTACTATATTCAATTTTTTTGGTTAGCCATCAATGTATTCAGATTCCAGTTTACCTGTGTAGGTCCCGAGAGGAAGGGATAAACTTCACGCACTCTCTCTTGAAGAATGTTTCCTCAATCCAAGACTTTCGTGACTGGAATAAAAAAGTAAAAAGTTTAGCAACAGATGACGCATCGGTGAGTATCTATACACAGAGTTTCTCAACTTCAGTTCAGAACTCATTTTCTAGCAAAATAATCACTTAATTCAGCCTTCCTATAAAATTTTAGCAGCAACCTTTTCAGTGAAGCTCATGGTGGTGTTGTACCACAAGCGCACAAGTGACTGCAGGTCATTCCTGGTCACAGAAACATAGACTGCTCTCTTAAAAACACCGACCGGATGTGAGGCATAATAGTCAACTTCTGATTCAACCTCACAGCCGTCCTTCATGCTTCCCCTGGTCTGTCAGGGTCCTGCTCCTGTACGGCATTTCCCTGGCCAGACATTAACAATGGCTCTTCTGAGTACAGCATTGTTGATAGGAAACATACACACATCCCCTTCCTGAGGTTTGTACACATGGTTCAGAGTTGGTGCACTCCCTCCCTGGGTCGCTCTGCACCAACAACAGTGTTTAGATACTGTAGTAGATACTGTAGCCGCTTCTGTGTTTGTTGTTTTAGCTTACAGTGTTTCTGCAATAAATACATGTCTTTACGGACAATGAACCCCAATTGTTTATCATGCAATTTCAGTATTATCAGCTGTGATGTAGTGGTAAATCAAACAGTGGGTAAGCTGAAACAGTGGGTCAGTGATCATCATAAGGCAAATAACCAACAATAAACAAACATCAATTACATTTTTAAAAAAAACATTCATTTATGTTTTGCTTTTCCTTAAAATACCCTATACCCTATATAATTTACATCACTGTGATACTACTTACTGTATGTATACTAGTAATTTGATTTATATCAGGCTAAAAAGCTGGGTAAACTCTGTTCCAGAAATAAAAAGGTGGTGTTACCCTTCATTACATCCTTTATTATCAGAACTGATTACATTTTAGCCAGAATGAGTGTGTGTTTGTGTGTGTGTGTAAGAGAGAAAGAGAGAGATTGATTTACTTACATCTATCCTCATGGGCATGGGATGCTGGAACCAAATTTTGAATTTGCCAGATTTTCATAGACATAAACAGTGGCCTCCTGTTCACAGCTCTAATACTGACGTCTGGTAACGTTATACACTGACATTCATGTTTTGCTCACCAGCGAAAAACACAAATCCCGTAATACATTTCATTAGTATACTATTCAAACATCACAGCACCACGTCAAAACGTCATTCAGCTACTATATAGGTCAAACGTAAACCGCAGAAAAAGCGACGGCAGCATAGGTTAAAAATACCATCAATTAACGTCCGATAAGGTCACTATAAACTCAATATTGAGTAACGCTACCAAAGACACACTCTAAGTCCCTATATATATATGAATATGACGGTGATTCGTCGTTGTTGTACAAACGACTAAACTAAACACCCAACACTGAATAAATGACTTGTATTTTACATGCTATTGCTTTGACTGTTGACACCACGACCAAACTTTGCTAGCATTGGAGAGCTAATAATTATTCTAGCCAAATTGTAGCGTAACGTTTTCAAACAGAAGTAATTAGATCTCCTCACAAAATTACACGAAAACAGCGTCTTTAATAAATAATGTGATAAAACTTACCATTGCCGGAGGGATACTTCAGTTAGACACATTTAACACATGTATTAGCCCACAGGTAACCTGAATCAAATCCCTCACCCATTATTAGTCACTAGTCAAGGCCTTTTATCAGCCCCTGGTCCAAAGGGCAGGCAGATTCCTTTCAAGAGGCCTTGAGGAGTTCATGACCCCCTCCTTCAAACATGCTCAGGACTTTTTTCCACCTCTCCTATTTTTTCCACAAATAGTGGAGTATGAATAGAGACTATTAGGGAGATGTGGGAGTGATTCTGGGTCCTATGGGTGGTGGAGGTGGGCTGATGGGGTGGTCTCTATGAAGCTTTAACTTTTCAGCCTTTCTTTCAGGTAGTCTGTCCAGCGTTCACGTTTGTAATAACAAAGCATGTGAGTCATAACCCCTTAAGACATAGTGTTAAAATAGCTGATTGAGTCCAATGAGGCTAATAAAGTAAACCTGTAAGTCTACACGGTTATGGTAAGTTTCAATTAATTTTTCCTTCTTCCATTAAAGTAAATTTATAATTTTGTATAGCCCCTCCCAAGACACACAAAGCCCACTACAATAATACAGGGAGATAGTGGTTAGTGGAACCTTGCTCAACAGCACATTGGTAGTGTAGACTGACATTGAAAGTGAACCTTCAGCCTCTTCAACAGCCGGCCCGCATCAATTAGAGGAAACCAACAACCATTTTTTGTCTCAAGATTAACCAGTTCCTAGTTTTGAAGCTAGGAATTTTTGAAGAATTTGAAGCTACCAAGACTCATGAGTTCATATGAAGTGAACACGTATACGAACATGTTCATTAATTCCAAAAATTCACACAAATTCAACAATTTTATTGCAGAAAGAAAACCTGTGCAACCTGTGACACAGCTCTCTATGACTGGTAATAAGGTGTAGTAGTGACAAGTAATAAGAGGAATGCAAAATTCTCTTTGCTAATACAATGTACATCAAAATACATTGCAGCTCATTTGAAAAATACGCGTCTGTTATTCTCCAGAAATTAGACTCCACAGCACATCCACATATTCTACAACAAACAACTTCAGGATGTTGCGTTACGCCAAACAATATCACTAGCTAAGGCTGAAAGATATTCCAGAAAAGCTTGAATTTTCTTCCCCAGGCTGAAAGGTGTAATTGGACCTTTTGGACCTTGGCTTTTTCTACATAATAGTAAAGAAATGTTTTTTCGGGGGAATTAGATGCTAATGGATGGAATTGCTGTGCTTAATTATTATTTAAGACTCCTGTAACCTGTTTTTTCACCAAAATACAAAAATACTATAACCTCTTTGGATATTCTACTTAAAAGGATCTTATATATAAAATTACTTTTCTTCAAACTGTTGATGTAATGGCGAAAATGGGCATCCCTAAATTGAAGTACACATTTAAATTCACTACAGCCCTGATTACCAATGTAAGGACCTTATTGTTAGGATACAGTTCCAGGGAATTCGGGGAACCTAAAATGTGGCCCTCTGGCTAATGTGGAGTATACAGTATCAGTCAAAAGTTTGGACACACCTGACTGTTTCTCATGATCTTAAAGACATTTTGATCTAAAGGCTGATGCTTAAATGCTTGAAATTAGTTTCTTAGACAAATATAAATAGTGAAGTTGATCCCTATGTATGAATTTCTTTTCAAAACTAAAATTTAAATTTAAAAAAAAAAGTTTTTTTGAAATGCACCCCCAATGAGTAGTTTTCATTTAGAACTTGAAATTTTAAATGTAGAGATGGAGAAAGTTGAAGATCAATGATGAAATCATTATTTTAAAAGCACACATAGTGATTGTGGCCTTTAAAAGTTAATTTGTGGAATTTCTTTGCTTGTTAATGCCGAATGCCAAAGGGTGGCTACGTTGAAGAATCTAAAATCTAAGATAGTATTGATTTGTTTAACATTTTTTTGGTCACTGCATAATTCCTTTCATGTTATTTCATAGTTTTGATGATACTATTATTCTAAAATGTGTGTAAAAATAGTAAAAATAA
>OOFE01014938.1:3401-32642 GCA_900323365.1 Monocentris japonica | reverse complement strand
TCCAGGATAATACTACTAGTAATACTAATACTACTAATATAATAATACTAATATAATATAAGATAATCATAATAACAATAATAACATTAATATTAATATTAATACCAACATAATATAATATAATATAATATAATATAATATAATATAATATAATATAATATAATATAAAGAATATATTAACTCTGAACAACTTTAATTCAGTTTAATAGCACTTTCCATTGTGGCCTTGTTAAGATAAAACAGTTGGATTCTTTGTAATGGAAAATCTCAACCTATCAACCAAAAACACGTGGAAGATCTGTTGCAATAACAACCACTGACCTTTGTGCGTCGCTCGGAAGTTGGCCTACTACAGCTCTGTAGGTATAGCAGCCAGCCGTTAACTATAGACTCATCTCTAATAAACTCTCTAACCTCTCTCTTTCTCTCTCTCTCTCTCTCTCTCTCTCTCTCTCTCTCTCTCTCACTGCAGGTGAAGTACAACCCAAACTGCAAGTTCAAGGAGCGCATTGAGGAGAACGGCTACAACACGTATGCCTCCCTCCGCTGGAAACACGGCGGGAGGCAGATGTTCGTTTCACTGAATGGGCGGGGGAAGCCACGGCGAGGTCACAAGGCTCGGAGGAGACACCCGTCTACTCATTTCCTGCCCATGCTCCCTTCCTAGCTGCCCAAGCCTGAACTTTGACCAGCAATTGGCTGGCTCACCACTGCACCTCACACTAGTGTTGATCTAGTCATGACGACTACCATATCATTATTTTTATTATTCCATCCTCCTGTCTCATATATGTACATTTGTTGGGATTTGTAATACTTGTTTTGTGAGCTCACAGCACTGTAGAATTAGCCTAATATGTAATTTTTAAGTTATTTTCTCAGTCTTCTAGTGTAAGGTCCAGTGATACATCCAATACAGTACAGTTATACCCCCTGAGGCTTCTGTCCAGTGATAGTATTTTTCTGTTAGAGCAAGTCTGCAACTTAAGTATAAGCTCACCTGAACGCGATGGCTGCGGTTACTTTATTTGCCCATTTTTCTTCAAACCGGAGACAATGCTGCATTTGGGTGACCTCACTAGACTGTAAAACAGAGGACTAGAACGGGAGAGCAAGGCTTGGCAACAACAAATATGGGCTTATCATGTAGATTATTCTAGATGTTCAGCTTTATAAAGAACGGAAGAAGACTCTCGAGTGATACTGAAACAATCTGAAATGATAATTATTATCATTGCAGCAAAAAAGAAAAAAACGCGTTGAGACAGCTCCAACTCTTTTGTCTTCACCAATACTTGGGATATACTGTCACCACTGGATGAGAGACAGTGACCAGCACCTGAATGAACTTTGTACAGATGAGACAGAAATCTCTTACTGACTCCAACACATGGACTGATGTACAGGTCTCACTACAGCAAATGTCTCTACAATATGGCAGGAATTCAACAAGAACTAAGCTAACTACTACAGTCACATGCTGGATTTCCTGAGATGAACTTTGAGTGCTTGTGTAAGCGTGCTTCTGTCAGACTGCCTCTCCCATCCAACAATCCACAACCACTAGTATAGGTGTCAATACTGGAGAAAATCTGCAATGCGACTCATCTCGTCTCTGATTCTTGGTCCAGAATTCATTAGTGAAATAAATAATAATCCTTTTGAATCATTTTATACGTTTTAGAGGCTGTAGGTGCAGAATACATCACATAGTTGCAATTTAATCAATTAATTTTCGTATACAGTAGTAACTGGTTATTACATACTGCATCTCTGTCAAGTCTAGCTAACATTTTCTCAACAAAAAAGCTGTTGCAAATAGAACATTTAATATATTTAAAACTTTTTGTACTCTATAACTGTTTGAAGTTGATGTTTATTATTATTGTCTACCTTTTGTGTTGGATTGTAGTCCTACTGTAAAAACAAAAAAACAAAAAAAAACCTTAATTGTATTCAAGTCCATATTCCGCTCATATTGTATGTTACTGCAATTGGATATCGGTACATTTTCAATCCCTGTATCAACAGCTCTCACTTGTTGGCCAGTAATCACAGGTTGTAATTAAGGTAAAGTCTCAAAGCATACAGTCCTTAGATACATTTCAGCAATGTAAAATCATTGGAGTGCCTTGGCCCATGCTCAGTTTGGTAAACTTCAATAAAAATGTGGATAAGTTATTAGATCTTCACTGACTCCCTTATGCTAGCATGCCAAGTCATGAATCACAATAACAGTATCCTGCTCCTGTCTAGTGCATGGCCCCGATTGTAATGGGTTGGTAACATCTCCATCAGAGCCCTACCACATAATCCCCCTCCTCATCATAATCATGACAAAACTCACAGCAGTAGAGGTGTTGATGTAGGGGACCTCCCCTGTCTGATGAAAGGTCTGTGGTTATGAGCCATCCAATGGAGCATCAAGGTCATTTACACACACGTCCTCTGGTAACACAGGAGGCCACTCAGTCTTTTCAGCAAGCAGAAAAGAGAGTCAGGGATGAATAGTGGCTGTTTGGGGTGGATAAAGGCCAACCTTTCAGCCTGTCATAATGTGAGATTACTGTGATGGGGTACATGTCTGGTCAGAATAGCTTGAAGTCACACTGTAATCAGTTCCAAATGTCTGGGTTTGGCACATAAACAGATATTAGTATGGGGGGTCTGGCGAGACTGTTCCCATGCAAATGTCTTTGTATTCAGAGGGTCATGTAGAAACTACTTATAATTGCTCTCCTTATTGTTTCTATTTTATATGAACTGTGATATAGAAATATTGAATGAAAAATTCAATCAATAGCGTATACATGTTAAAACACATTTCTAAAACTTAAATCTTTAAAGACTGTCTGACTGAAAGAAAAAACTGTATAACACTGGAAAAGATACAATTCATTTCAGTTGTGCAGGTGTTTCTCAACAACAATGCATCTTCATCCAGCCCTCAGCTGGCCCAGACACTCTAAAACATGCACACCACAAAGTAATCCCATTTTCTGCCTATTCTTTTGATTGGCTGGCCTCTTTGTCACAGAGTCCTCCACCTCTTCTCCTCCACCTCTCTTCTCTTCCTCTTACAGTCCAAGAATCTTTCCTTTCTTCTTGGCCTGAAGGTGAGACTGCCTGTTGATGCCAGTTCCAGGGACACCAAATGGGAGCCTGTAATTATCATTGTTCCACCACTGTCCTGTCAGTGCTCTCGCCAGCAAAACAAGAGGGATCCTTTGGCAGTCCTGATCAAAAGCTGCAGCCTTTGATCATGAAACAAAAGGAAAAACCCAAACACTGTGCAAAATCAACGTGGAATGTCCCAAAGATAGTACAAGGAGAATGGAAGTGGACAGCCATCCAGAAAACATCCTCAGCCCCTCTTCTGCCATGACGTGTTGATGTCACAAGCCCAGGTGTTTCTTTTGAAATATGGGCTGTGTCTGATGGGTGTAAGTGGAGGACTGAGAAAATAAGTCATGCCATATTGTTGTTGCTAAAATATCAAAAGATAGGTAGTGTCTGGTCAGTTGTGTAGCATCCCATGTGTTGATGATTCCACAAAGGCCTATTCAGTGGTTTGGTAATCTCACTTGCCTATACTTAAAATGTCATAAAGTACAGTACATTTCTACACGTCTGCACGTCCTACATCGCATCTAAAATCCAATTACAATGTTCGTAGAGCATCATGAAAATATTACAGGGGTTAAGGTATTATATGCATGACCTAATAAAAATTGTGTTTATAGAAAAGGTTACTGTGAATGCTTCAAAATTAATTTGCAGTTGAATGACAGAAAAAAAGTAATAATAGAAGCCCATTTTAAGGGCCTTAGCCAAAATCTACAGGGGCACAAGTCATGCTGCTTCAGCGACAACAAACCAGAGCCTCTGGAACCTTTGAAACCCTGTGTGGTCATTTTCTCTCACAGTGATTGAAAAGAACTGTGGTGGGTGGGAAAGAAAAAAAGAGCCCCTCACCACTCATAATACCAATCTTATGTATGTAGACTAAAATGGGAGGGATGGGAGTTGTGGGGGGAGGCAGAGGGACTAAGGCACAATTTTAAAGCGCTTATTGAATTGCCATTACAGCTCCTGAGACTAATTGTGGCTGTTGTATGTCTCTCGGTGGCCTAGGGGGCTCTGGAGTGGCCCTGTATGCTCTTACTCAGTGGGGTTTTCAAACCGAGTGGCCCTGAAAGAGAACAGGACCACCGTAGATCAATGGCAAACCTTTCACTCTTTCACAGGCCCTCGCTAATCCTTCTCATTTGTCTGCCATTTGTTCAGGCGCATTCACAGCTCCCTGAATTTAGGATTAGGCCTTGTTTTGTTACAAAAACAGTCCAAGTTATAATGCTGAATAGATGGACTAAGGAGCGGACGATGAATGAGTGTGTATGTAAGAGTTTGTGAGCATGTGTGCATGTGTGTGTTTATTACATTATATACTATTATGTTTATTACAAAATTAATGAGAATTCCGAGGCTATCCAGTGTCCCGTCTTACTTCTCATTTTACTGATAAATGCTGGTGTTTTTTGTTTTCTTTTGCAGAGGAATTGGAGTACCTTTTGTGTCTGCAGAGCCACACAGCTGAAAATCAGCAGTATGGTTCTGGAGACTGTATGAAGTTATGTGAAACAATACCACATTTTTTTTCTCAAGGACTTCTTTAACACAATCAAGTTATAACCTGAAAGAGAAGAAGGAGATAACTATAGCATTTTTATTTATTTTTTTGCGTAACAGAGAGTAAATCTTACGGCAGGTCTTTTAAACCTGGCTGCCATTCACATAGTAAGTTAGATTCACATCCTATTAGAAAAAGTAGCATTAACTTTTACTTTTCAAGATGTGTGACAATTAATACAGTTGAATTTTGAATTTATGTCATAATATTGAGAAGAAAACATTTTGTATGTTTCTTTCACTTTCTCTCTCTATGTTTGTACAATGTGTATGTGTGTGTGTGTGTGCAAGTGTGTGTGTGTGTACAAAAATAATTAAACTAGAGAGGCTATCTCTCCTTTTGAAATCAACAAATCACAAAAAGAAAAATATGGAAAAGTTGACTCTTTACAGAATAAGCAATTCAATTTCACATTCTCTTGGAAGCAAAGCGTTCTTCTGCTTTGTCCCCATTGTGCTCTGTATGAATCTGCCAGGCAGGCCTGGGACTCTGTGCCCTCAGAGAGTCTTGGCAGCATGCTGCAGAGCCATCAGACTGAGGCCTTCTCATCACTGAGTGGATTAGTGTTCATGTCTGACCCCACTGGCTGGACATTAGACAGGGCTGCTGAGTGGCACACGCGCCACATTACTCCTAAAGTCCTGCCATGCCATGCCGCAGGTATGTGGTACTGACCAGCCAAACCAAATGTCGGACATTCCCTGGATGCCTGCGGCTGAGTCGAGGTGAAGAGATGGAGGAAAAGATGGTTGTGTCAAAGAATTGGAATGGAAGGGACCAGGAGAAAAGAGACAAAAGTAAAATTGTTTAAGAGAGAGAGGAGAGAGTAAGGGGCATTTGGTGAGTTTAAAGGGGGGAAAAGATAGAAAATAGATGCTATAGCGATGGTGCAAGGCTGAAGATGTGTGGTGAGCAATCGAAATCTGAATATAAGAATAGAGGAGAAAAAGTGGCAGAGGATAGAAGTGTAAGAGGTAGTAAAAGAACATTTCTGAAAAGGGGGTGGCAGTAAAGGGGTACAGACCAGTCTCCTTTCATATAGTTTGGCCAACTGAGCCAGCCTAGCCACATGTTGGCCAATATCCCAGTCAACATCATGAGGTTGTCTTTGGCTGTTAGCGATAGGAAAAGACCAAAGTCAGGGCCGCTTCATGCAAAGACAGAGGCGTGCCAAAGCCTATCCACCCTGCCCCTCAAGCTCCGCTGTGTGTGGAGTAATTCTTCATGCCAGTGAAACTAGACAGGCTCTGTGTTTTGTCACTGTGTGCATGGTGATATTTTTGCAACACTGGAGCTTCAAGTGGCTCACACCAAGCCTTTTAACTTCAAAGATTAACAGGTGGATGTTCTTACTAAAAATATGATTTTTTTCCATGTATGATGTTAAAAAATACCTTTACTTTTCCATCTAAGGAGGTTTTAAAATAAAGCTGGTGAGAAGGTTTTTATTGGATTAAAACCTGTGGGTTGTATCAGACATATAAAATATCTGTGACGAGAAAGTGTCAGTTTCCTCAGTCAAGGTCTGTCATCATGTTCTCACAGAGCCTGGGAGAACTTGACACTGGCTGGAAAACTGAAGGATGGTAATACAACCGCTCCAATGAAATCTATGGTGCACCGATTTTCCACTCAAATTCTGACTAAAACTGGGGATTTCTGAAATGAATCAGCCTGTATATAATATTTATTTAATTCTGTACCCTAGAGGCATATCTAGCCAGACTGAACCAAACAGTTACAGTGACATGTAGACTAAGAGGCTGCAACATTCTAGCCAGACAACCTTGAGTCTAGACAAGCCATGAGGTTCAACTCCAGGACCAAAGTCAGGGCTCCAAAGGACCAATAACCAATCCTTCCTGGCTTGACCAATTTGTGCATTATGCCAAGGTCACCCATGGGCCATAACACTAAAATATCCCATTATGCTAAAAAACAGATAACAAAACAAAACAAAACCTGAGTTATTTTAAAATGTAATGAATCTGAAGAAATATGATTTTGAAGAAGTTTGATTTACATTGTACAAAAACACACAATACTGAAACAGTGCCTCTAAAGTCTTACTTATAATGTGAATGAGCTCCATGCATTTTTACAGTTCATTGTTGCCCCACCTTAGCTCATAATTCACACCACAGTGTTACATTCACCTATTCATCCTTCCTCTTACACCCTGTAAGAAACACAAAGATTCTCTAACCTGACACAGAAACTGTTGTCATCAATGGAAGACATTATAACTGAGTGGACTCCTCATTACACCATACAGAGTAAAATATGACGATAGTAAGGATAGGTTTAACCACCCTACAAGAGCTCTAAAAGAGCATAGAACCTGGCACTCTTAAAGAGAACCCTAAAAGAGCACAGATCTAGCCTTGATGAGGAACAGCAGAACCCAGATGGAAACCCATACAAGTGTTGTGAGCCCAATGCAAGGGTATCCATGCTACATGATAATGACAATGTTTTGCTTCTGATTGACCAAGCTAGCCTAGCATCTTCTACTGCACTGCTCCTAAGCTAAGGCTAACCCCACATTCATACCCCAGCCAAATGCCAGGTAGCCCAGAGACTCATTACTGATCATCTGTGTCCCAGCTGGAGATCATTAGCCAGCAACTAGCCAGTCCACTAGCTACTCTACAGTAACCCCAGTCACACTTGGTAGCCCAGAGGCTAATTAGTCAAGATCACTTACTGCAGGCAGTGTAATGAAACCAGTAGAATCCCACCTCACAGCTACCCAGCGTCTTACAGCTACCCAGCTTGATTTTGTCCCCTCCATTTTCCCTGGTCCAAGCCAAATGCCCATCCCACTGTCCCCAGCCAAATGGGCAGGGGAAGTGTCCTGCATCGAGTACTGCATGCTTAATTTAGTTTTAAGGGTTAAACTCTGCAAACACTGCCCCCTCAGACACCACTGCTGCTTTAACTCACACCCTGTCTACTGCTCTGACTGGGATTGTTCCAGCACACCATGACCACTCCTGTTATGATGGTAGCAGTGGGTGAGAAATAAACTGGACTGGGTTGTAGCAATGGGTGAAAACTGGATTCCAGGTAATGACTAACAAGTAGGACAAAATGGAGAGTGCAGTACATTTAGCAGCAGTCCTAAATTTGGAGGCAAGACAGGTCCTACTGAATAGGTCCTACTGGTCCTATGGAACCTCTTTGAAATTACCCCTCTTGGGGTCAGCCATGTCCATAGCAGGAACCATGGAGAGACAATTTGGAGATTCAACATCTACGCCTGTTGCTAGGTAACAATTAATTAGAAGAACCCACAGCCAGGGAGCCACCTAGCTCACAAATCCTTCCCTGAGGTCCATGAAGAACAAGTTACAAGAGCAGGGCTGAATGAGAGGCTCAATGAGAGGGTTAGAACTGGCTGAGGTACCATCCCAGAGCTGTCAGGTGTACCTTCATTATGTACTCGTCCATAGGCCAGACTTTGACACAGCATTGGTTGCACTTCGACTGGCCCTTTCCAAAATTCATCAGGCAGGGCTCAAGTTGAACCTGATGCAGAAGGAGGTCACCTTCCTATTACTATCCTTGTATCACAGGGCTCTTCACAGTGGCTGCACCCCTGGCAAATGTGGGATTGATGGGGACCTGAGCAGTAGCAGGCTTTTGACACTCTTAAAACAGCTCTGTGCCAGTCAGTCTTAACAGCACCAGATCCTGAGGGAGAATCCTGTATGTACTGGATACAGATACAAGTAACAATGGTCACCACCAGTGGTTGCAATTGATTGCCTACTACAACAGGATGTTCACAAAGGCAGCACACAACTACTGTGCGACTTGGAAGGAACTGCTGGAGACTTTACTTTGAATTGAAGTTCCTCATACGCACAGACCATGCCTTCCTCAAGTGATTGAGGGTCATTCTGAGAACCTGTAAACAAGTCAAGGTGAGCCAAGGGTAGCACAGACTATATGAGAGTGGACAGAACAGTGCAAGGGCAACACTGCTGACTGGGGAGGAGAGAAAAAGGAAGACCCCAAGCTGTGCTTGAGTGCTTGAGTGTTTTGGGGCAGGCCGGTGCTCAGCATGGTCGGGGATAGCTGCTGCCAGAACTTCCCTGAGTGGGTTGTGGTCACAGTGGGACATCCTTGGAGTGCTCTGGAGATACTGGAAAGAGACAGCTACATGGTGTGAGAGGTGACAATTAGTGGTACCTAATTGTTGGCAGGAAGAGGTGTTGCAAACTGGGAGACGGACATTTTGAGGTAACAAGCCCCCAAAGTGTTCATTGTCTTTCTACTGGAATTCATTTATGAGAGATGTACAGATATTCTGTCAGAGAAATGACTTTTGTGTCAGCCGTAAAGGCCCTGTGGACCAAAGCAGAGTAACAACAATTTCAACAACAGTGTTGCATACTAGAACTATTTCCCAGCACACCTAGAGGTAATACTATATAGTTGTTGCTTTGGATTACTTCATGAAGTGACCGGAAGGCTATGCTGTACCCGACCAAGAAGCTGCCACTGTCTGTGAAGTGCTTATTGAAGCGATGTTCAGCTGTTTGGGGTCCAAGACATGCACAACACCTCTTCACCCTCAGAGTGATGGGCTTGTGTACAGGTTCAAACACTTTCATGAGCACTGAACTCATGCTGGTCATTGTTAAAGACCAGAGGGACAGGGCTCTGCTGTCATTAGCAACACAGGAAACAACAGGGTGCACGCCGGTCCTACTTATGTTTGTAAGAGAGCTCCAGACACCACCCACTCTGGTGTATGGAAAACTGTCAGATACACCACAAGCACCTGTCGGCTTGGAGTATGCTGCCCAGTTAAGAGAGAGACTGGATGTGGTGCATGAATTTGCTAGGAAGCAGGCGGAAATTGCAGGAACTAGGCAAAAAAGAGCTCATGACCTGCACGCCAAAGTGACACACTTCAAGGGTGGAGACCTGGTGTGGGCCTATGGATCCAAATGAACCAACCAACCATAGATATTCATGTCAAGCGATTGTTCCAGTCATGCTATTGGGCTTAGTTCACACCGCAGCCGAGCCGCATCTGACCCAGGTTAGTCCCAGGTCGAGAGCAGGGTCGCGGACCCAGGTTTGATAACCCGTGTTGGCCCATTGTGAAAGGGATATAAATGTAGAACATGTTTTTGTTGAGTAGTTATCTAAAAATAAATAGTGTAAAGTCTAATTGTTGTGTTTTCTCATCTTTGTTTAAGGATATGTTCTGATTACAACATGGAGATGATCCAATTTGGAGTGGGGTCCTGTTTCATGTACTAGCATCTGCAAACCAAAGGGATAGATACATTTATATGAATACTGATTGTTTTGTAAATAGTGATATACTATTGTTTGGATTGTCCGATTTTCAGGGTGCGCAAACAGAAAATAAATTACAATAGAAATACATAACAAACTAGCAAAGTATTACAGCAAAGTATTACACAACATATTAAACGAGTTGCATAAAAATAGATATTAAATATGGGCACATAATAAGTTAATATGTAGAGCCAATGCAACCACACCTGCCCCATCCTGGTGATGGAGAGCTTGTTAACATCCCTCTGGTCATATTGATGATGGTGTGGCCCATTACCTCTCAATATTTCAGTTATCAGTTGTTTCTTACTAATAATGCCTTGCATTGCAGTGTTGTCAGTAGGTACTCACTACCTGAGCTTTTTTTTTTAACTTTTAGTAAAGTTTACTCAACACATCTACCCATCTAACTAAATATATCTTTATTCAACAAGATATCAGGCTAATTACAGGCAACCTATGTAGGATTTTCACTTTAGCCTAGAATCTTCTCAGTAGGTCAAAAGATATGGTGGAGGGATGGACTTCTGATTTCGCTGTTATCCCCGGTATTCATCTCAGTATGTTAAAAAAGCTCCTCCCCTATAACTAGAGTGCCTCCCACCCCTTATACTTGTCCAGGATCAAGCAGCTCTGCCTTCCCCAATGGTCGGTGCATAATGCAAACAATGGCAGATGAGCAGCCACATGAGCCTGATAAAGGCAAAGCCCTGTTGGCCTGTGTCCATTATATACAGAGCTAACTAGGCTAATGTTATGTTTGTCACTACGTGGTGCTGTAGTGGCAGAATAATATCAACGTTATAAACTGTTAGTTTGTTATGCTAACCGTAGCTAAGTGTAGCCGGCTGATTTGCTGAAAAATTATGAGTCAAGGACTTAGATTTGGTGGAGTTTAATCCTGTCTTCTGTATTCTGTTCTATAAATATATGTACAGAGAGCAGAGTTAGAGATATATAGATATATAGAGAGATAATGTTATCATCCATCACCTCTGTTTATAATGACCATCTTGTCTTTTGGCAAAATCCTTGCTAATGCACACAAATAATTGGTCAGCATGGTTTATTTTGATGTGCCATAGCAAAATTGCTAACCTTGGTGGTAATAATCTATAGCTCTCAAGCCCTAGAACGTAACCCATGCTGATCCCCAGTAATTACTGTTTCACTTTTATCTGTGTTGCACTTTGCACAATGTTTCTAGTAACATTATGACAGAAGTCATGCCACATAGCTATGAGTAATTTCCTATCATAAATATACTACTTCTAACTGACATGTGTTGTTAGAAGTGATCACAATTAGTGTTGAACCATTGCATTACACTTGTTTCACTGGGTGATGGGGTGTGTATGCGGCGCTCTTTGGAAGGAAGAGGCAGATTTTGTCTTTGTTTTGATTAGATTCATCATTTATCTTTGCACCTGCAGGGGTTTCTATTTTACATATATCATGCACAGTGTAACTTGAAACTAAATAAATCAATGCAATCTAGTAAATTAAAAAATAATGGCAAGTGAGGGAAATCAGTTTGATTTCATGACATAAATCAAGTGCACACTAGTGCACATTTTATGAACTTGTGGGCACGTGTCTTCACACAAATTATGAGATTTTGCACCAAAATAATGGGAATGATATGTATCTACTCAAATTAACTAATATGAGGACACAAGATCTATTTTGTGTGCATGCAATACCATTTCATGCTCTAAGTTAGCTCTAAATTAGCTCATTTAAGTTAGCTAATTTGATTATTATTATTATTTATTTGTTCACAAAGAGCTGATATGGCTTTGGGGCGGGTGTTCAAAACTATGTAAAAGTGTTAAATGAACTCTAAAGGATGTGGACTTTATATATAAGCACTGGCATAGTGTTGATTTTTACACTCTGAGTGTTAAATTAACACTGACAATTTTGCTGTGTACATTGGTCTAGGTCGTCATTGATAGGACTGGTTGTTGTTTTCTGGGGAACCTCTGGGTAGACTATTCACTGCGGAAACAGGCCTTTTCATTTGTTTTGTCATTGGGTCATGGGGTGACTGCATCATGTGTACACTCAACCAATATGAGGGGCCACAAATGCCAATAGAAAAGACTACCAGACAATGCAAATTGCCCTGCAAAATAATATTTGCATTTTTTACTGATTGTTTTCATCCAATTTATCCCATTTTCCCACCCAAATTACATAACGACACTCATTAAAACCAGACCAGTTACAAGGAAGTGTTAAGCTGTAGCATACCCATCCTCTGACACCACTACAATATTATTTTGCACTGTAATCTTAATGGCCATAGTAGCCATAAGAGGGTATTCCATTTAATACTGATTATTTGTTTGCCTACTTCTTGATACTGGATTGATTTACTGGAAGCTTTAAATCATATGATAAACTGTTCTGGATTTCCTTGGTCTTCACTACACACTTGCATACTACTTGTATACACTTGCATACTAGTCACTGCTTCTCCTACATTTTCTTGTGATCTGTGAATGATTAAAACAGGAGGTACAATTCCAAAGGTAACATCCAATGAGTGACAGGTCCTCTCCTGTCCCACACAATAGTCAACCAAGGTGACATACTGCATTTGTTCCTGAGTGGCCCAGAGAGGCACTGCTTCATTTGTAGGGGTGACGTGCTTACTGTTTGGCTGAGATTTTTTAATGAACGACAAAGGGCAGACAGACTGACTGCTGATAGACAGTTTCATTAAAAAGCTCAATTTGTAGCCTTGCACTGATGGAGATGCTGCACCCTCTCATGGTGAAAAGGCAGAACAACCTTATAAGTCTTATTTCAAACATGTCTGACTCTGGCCCTCTCTGCTGGGAATAATCAGGTACTGTTTTCCTAACCACATAATAACAGCAAGTGGTGTTGCATCTGTATACAATGCATCTGTTGGTATCGGACTATGGAATGTTAAAGAACAAAATAAAGATGTGATGTAGTCAGACTTGTGTAGTGCTGCAGAGACACTGGATAAACATGTCCTTGAGATACTTGAGATACAAGTCAAGTCAAATTTATTTATGAAGTGCTTAAGTTAACACACATGCCAGCACAGACTGCATCGAACAGAGAGGAATGGCTGGTAAGGAGAGATCAAGTAATTAAGCATCTCAATACTGTACACCGTATATCCAATGAACATAAAAGAAAACCCCAATGAGTGTGTCTGCCTCAGTTTGTGTATGCGTATGCATGCATGCCTGTATATGTGTTTATGTACAGGTGGGTATTTGTTTGCATCATATGAAAGCATATTTCCAGTTGATTTATTTCCATACTCTACTCTGTAGAGTATTACATGTTTTTATGTGAACTGTGAGAACATGTTTGAAGCTGGAAACTGTGGTTTGTGTTGAATGTCTGTTGGTGTGAAGAAATGTGTGCTGCAAAGTTTCAACACAACCCACAACAGTGATGGTTTAACAAAAAGCTTAATGCACTTGGGCTAGTATTGCATCTTAGTTTTTTATGTGTTAATTGTACTTTCAGTTGCAATACTTCATCAGTTGGCCTGATGCAATAATACTGAGAAGAAAATCAAAATCATGATTCTTCAAGATTTTGACACTTTAAGATTTTAGCTTTTATTTTTCTAGTATCTATATTTATTTGGTATGGTGTTGAATAAATTCAGAGGTTGACAAAGAGTCCTCGAGTCATGAATTACTTGAGTAAATTTATTAGCAAAAAACTGAGCTCAGGAGAGAGGTACACACACAGGGTAGGGTATGCAGCTCTCTGCCAGGGAAACACCTGAACAGAGATTATAAAGAAAGGGAGGACAAGGGGGGGTAGTTTCTAAACATCTACAAGGTTGTTCTACTCATTACTCTCAACAATGTGTACTGTGTGAAGTACTCGTGTTGAGGACTTTCACGTGTCTCTCATGAGACAGGCTTTATAGTGTCACAAAGTTCATACCTTCACCATCATACCGTGACCATCTCACAAGATCATGCAGCTTTCATGTATGAACTTCTGACCTAGGTTACACAAAATACTAGAACAGTTCATCATGTCGCATCAACACTAAAATCTACTCTAAGAATACATAAAGTCTTGCATAAGATACATAAATTCTTCTACATATGGGAAATGAAATTAATGGTGGAAAAGAGAGAATGGATTAATGTGACAGAACCCATGACATATTGATTACATAATACTATACTGCTGAGCTACCAGGACACATGAGTAGTTGTTTTATTCACAATAACATTGGGAAGAGTACATAAATGAAAACACATCAGTCCAGTGATCTTACAGCCCCATCACTAAAAGATATTGCCTGCAAAGATGCATTGACACAGACAGGATGTGGCGATAAAATGTCAGGTATAAGATAATCTAGATGGAAACCACAAGGCCTCTTTCACTGACCGGCCTGCATGATGCATGGTTTGGACAAGTTTCTGCTGATTATTGTTGTGAAATGTCTAGGGCAAAAAGGTAAGACTCTCTCATGAGGAAAAAAAGATTATGAGACCCTGATGTATTATTTCTTTTTGGGATTACAAATGAGACAAAAACACCTTGTGATTTTCTTTCTCTTTATTCTTTTCAGCACTTGGGAGTGAAATCATAAATGGGGAAAAGGCTCAGAAGATATATGGGATATTGATATGAAACTTGATATAAATGTTAGTGCTCCTAGAGCATACATACCAAATATCTGCCCCCAAGAGTCTGCAAACTGGTGTGGGGGGTGGTGAGCAGTCCTGTGTCAGAGGAAGCAGGAGGGGGTGGAGGTGTGGAGGAGGTCTGATAGATACTGGGGGGCAAGGGTGTGAAGGCACTTGTAATAAAAGGTTGTGAAATCGAGTCCTGGGTGGGGCTGAACAATATGGCACTAATACAACTATCTGTGCCAGCTATCATGAGAAATGCATCAAACTTGTGTACACAAACAAATCCAAGCTATTTTTTAGCCCTACTATCACTAATGGTGATAAACACATCCTTCTGTAAATGAACACTAACCATGGACCATGCAATATATTAAGTAGATGTGTTGGTGATGGGCATCACACAGAGCAGGGAAAAGGGGGAGTATGCACTTATGCACTAACTTGATGAGCTAAATCAGTTCATCAGTGCATGAGGTTATTAAGCCTTGGTGGCGCTCACTTGGGCCAAAACCATTTCTCCAGCTTGTGCTGAAAAACAGCATATTTAGATGACTTGATTGGCTCAGTAGGTAAGAGTGCTAAAACCCAAATGAGGTCCTGGGCTGGAATGTGGAGTAAGCAATCCGGTGACATTCTGTAATATACTTACTGTCATGTACTCCTTCCAAATTGGAAATTTTGGAGGAGCATATGTTTGCAAATGACTTAATGCAAATGACTCAAGGGATTTGAGATGGAAACATTCAGCTGCACTTTCAGTTGCAATTTCTCATTCAGCTAAAGTTGGATATAGCTGATATGGCTAAGTGGTGCACAATAAGAAAGTCACTTTTGATACTTCATCTTATTTTATTTTATTACATTTATTTTTTATAGTGTCTACATGTATTAGGTATTATACAGTGGATGGCAAATTCAGTGAACGTTGGAAGAGAGAGAATAGATTAGACCTCTGAGTCAACACATGACATATTTGACAAAGGAAACCACAAGGCTGTCTATACTGCAGACTCTGCTGTATAAAAGGGTTTATTTGACACCCCTCTGAGACCTCTTTGACTGATCTGTCTGCAAGATGCATGCTTTGCATCAATTTCTGCTTGTTATTACTCTGACGTGTCTAGGACAAAAAGGTAAGATTCTCTCAAGAGGAAAATGATTATGAGATCCTGACGTATTATTTCTTTTCAGGATTACAAACGGAACATTAACTCCTTGTTATTGTCTTTCTATTCTTTCTTTTCAGCATTTGGGAGTGAAATCATAAATGGGGAAAAGGCCCAGAAGAAGTCATTGCTGTACATGGCATCAGTGCAGAATGATGGAAAACATGCATGTGGAGGATTCCTTGTCAGCAAAGAGTTTGTACTCACTGCTGCCCACTGTGACAAGTGAGAAACTTTTCCTCTTCAAGTAATCTTTAATCAAGATTAATGTGATTGGAAATCCAATCAGAAATTTAAAGAAAAAACACAACTCACAACACAAGTCATATACACTCAATATTTTCAAAAGAAAGGCATCATTGTTTTGTTGGCACTACATGAGACAATCCCTCATTGATCATTTTTTCAGGAAAGATGCCATAATGAGTGTTGTTCTTGGTACCCACAACATCAAGAGTGTCCATGAGAAAACAATGAGATATAGTGTACGGAAATGCAAACACACCTCCTTTGTGAATTCCAAATCTGGGAATGACATCATGCTCCTCAAAGTAAGTGGATATTTATTCAATCTAATTTAATAGTACCAAGTGACATTATGCAATACAGTCTTCTGCAAATCCGTTGTGCTTAGTTTCATTTTATTTAGTTCAACAAATGAAAAAACAAAAGAAATGAAAAATAAATGTGGAGCAAAACAATGCAGTGAAAAACATTAACATTGTCAAACATGACACATTAAAGTCAGAGAAGTATTTCAAATGTTTCTAAAAGTGATGGTAAAACAGTGACAGCATACATTAACATTATTACGACAATGAATTTGAAGTACCAGTTCAAATATACACTACATTATGATTCAGACCAAAAAGATAACAAAAACACAACACTAAAATGACTCAACAAACATTGTATACAACAATAAGCATCAAATAAATCATTCTACAACTCTATCTTGCAGCGGGCTGTTTGATAGGCAGGGGATAACGGTGATTTGTTGTGAAAATTAAGCGCTTACAGTTTTTAATCTTCAATATTTGTTTCCAGCTGTCTAGGAAAGCTACACTAGGTAAAACAATTAAACTTCCAAAGCAGGATAAAGCCATCAAAGCGAACACAACGTGCCTTGTAGCCGGATGGGGATTAACTAAAACCAACGGTAATATTGTTGATGAGCTGCGAGTGGTGAATGTGCCTACCATTGACGGGACAGTCTGTCGGAAGGCATGGAATCAGGTGTCCCGTGCGGTCGTCCTTCCTGACAATGTTATCTGTGCAGGTGGATATGGCAACGACAAAGGAGCATGTCAGGTGTGTTCTACACATTTTCCCCACAAATATAAAATGTTAACTGATTTCATAAACTAATAAACTAATGGATGTATTTTTCTTAGGGTGATTCTGGTGGCCCTCTGGTGTGCAATGGGAAGGCAGTTGGGATTGTGTCTTTCAACTACAAAAAAAACTGCACCTACCCAAATCTGCCCAACATCTACACAGAGATATCAAAGTTCCTACCCTGGATCAAAAAGATTCTCAAGAAAAAGGAATGTGTGGTGTAATAGTCTTACACAAAAAGTTCTTCTATTATATTGTAGAGGCATTGCAGTATCTGAGTAGTTATGCCAGTGTTTGCTCCTTAAGCGAAATACATAATAAACTTTTTTCTATACAGCATTTTCTACTGAAGCCCCCTTGGAATGATAAAATGATAAAATGATTTATAAGGTAATAAGAAAAATGCAAAAGCTCTTTTTCCAACAGGATGTCCTGATTCCAAGATACCTTTTGTTTGGAAAATAAAATAATGCCTACCTTAACAAAATGATTGCTGGTATGAAAGTAAACCATATTAGGGGTAATTATTAAAGTTCTGAGTCTTCTTAAGACCTTTGCTTACCAAATAGAGACAGAATATATCAACAGAATCATGTGTGTTTTTGAAATATTGAATTTCCAGTTGTAAATTTTCCCTCAATGGATATATAGCATTTTCTACTGAAGTCACTAATATAGAGTAGAGGAGACAGGAGGTTCTGACAGGACTCAGTCATACAGACCATAACATAAGGGTAAGGTGTGCTGGCGCCAGATTCTTAACCAAGCCTTTCTGACTCTCCTGCCCCCACTGTTGGAGATATAGAGATACTACAAAAGGCCCAAACATAAAGAGCCCAACACAAATTCTATAATGTATATATGTACCATTTTAGATTAAAAGGTCATTCTTCCCTGTTGTTTAGGCTGCTCTCTCTCTACTTGTTATTCTGTCCTTGTTTGGAATATTATTTTAACAAAACAATAAAAATACTAAAGCAACCTTTCTTCCATTCTTACAAAGCTTATTTACTCGGGCAGTTCGATTGAAAGGACAGCATGGGAAGCTTTACCACCCCTGAGAAATGTAATCTGTTAGTGTGCATGAAAGTATAGTATTACAGTATATAAATTATAAAAATGGCAGCAAATAATTTTATGAAAGATTAACATGTTTTACCAATGACTGACTTATTGATCATGGTGGAATTGGTGTACCCTTTGATTCCCACATCACACAAAGCTGAGAAACTCAGTTGTGGTCATGGTTTATGTGACCAAGCAATATGATTCTGGAGAATGCAATAAATTATATGAAACAAAACTGCATCCTTTTCACAAGAAAATAATCAACATAATCATGCCTGATAAGAAAGAGGAAAGTGAAATAACTATATTGTTTGAACTTGAACATAAATATTACTAAAAACATTTACAATTGCATTGTGCCCTTTCTTCACACCGGGTTTTTTTCGGTGACCTCTCACATACTAAAATGACAAAAGCATCTCTTTTACTTTTCAAGATGTGTGACAGTTGATAGCGTTGAATTTTGAATTCATCCTCTCTATCATCTGGAAGCTACTGGGGCATATTTGCCTTCCTACAGCTGTGTGTGTGCACGTGTGATTGTGTGTGTTTGATTTAAGCAGAACTGTAATTCTCACCTCACTTTCTTTTACCTTTATTGAATACGTGTATAACTTTGTATTCACCACAACATCACTGGAGCATAAAAAAATATCATGAGAGCATTTTGCAGGATGCATATAACGAGTTGTATTTCCTGAGGACAGTGTATTCCGTTCCAAATATCCTGTAATAGCTATAGCTATAAATTAGATCACCAGAAACTTAAAAAAACAAAACATCAACCCTATTTTATTTTATTTTTTTATGTCTTTTTTTATGTCACATGTTGGAAAAAAACAGCAACAAGAACTAAACAAACCACATTGTTCAACAAATATAAGATCAACGGGGAAGGTGCTAATTTGACAACAGTGACAATCAGTTTTGTACTACTGCTGTTCATCACTCTAAATGGTAAACACTATCTTCATTATAAAAAATCAAGTGTTATCTTCTTTTCCAATATCTTGTTTCTGCATATGTTAAACAAAGTTATAAAAACTACCTATAGGCAAAAGTAGAATAACGGCATATCCATTGCAATGCACCTGATAAAATGTTCTGAACAATGAACACTTTACACTTAATGAACATCTTCTGTATTTCTACCATCAACCTCTGTCTCTCAGCTGGACTGCAAGGCCAACCTGACCAGAGCAGTGCAGCTGATCCCTCTGATGGAGGGCAGGCTGAACATATCCAGTCAGTGCAGCACAGCATAGACAATAACAAAACCTTGGCAAACAAGCTGCAGGAGGTCAAAGTCAACATCCTGTAACCAGCAGAATGACATCACAGATGGGGAGATTCTCCCATCACTGAGTCGATGGTTTGTGCCACTGGAGCCCATGATTTACAAGGCTTCTGATGTCTGACCCTGATGTCTACATGCGCATATCCTCCTCCAACAGGAGATGGATTATAGATATGTTGAATAACAACTATAGCAATTATACTGAATTAGATGATACTTGATACAGCCTAGACAAACAGCTGCTTCAAAATATAAGAAAGTACATTTACTGCTCTCGTTGCCTCAAAGCTCTGTTCATGTGTTGCAATCCATAATAAACTTTGTGTCAATGCCTCTCAAAAGAAGAAGCCTAACTGTTCAAAGCTCACAGTCCAAGCACCACACACACGCACACACACATTTAGGCCTAGCCTACGTGTTGCATGCAAGTGTCCTTGTCGAGCTGTCACTTATGCTGCCTTCAAGTAGTCCTCGTAAGATCCTACTCCCAAGATTGGAAGTCGTAAATATGACCTGTAATGCATTCGAGTGTTTTTGTTTGGAAATGAAAAAATGGACCAAAAGCATTATAACAAAAAGTCACATCTCGGCAACCCGGGCATCATAGATAGACTTTCGTCGTTGTAGTTAGTTCATTGAGTCGTTCGTGTACAGTAAAATCCCAATTTCGAAATTTCCAACACCGCGCGAAGGCAGCATTTCAACAACGTGGTTACATTAGGCTATTTTGAGATTTCTTTTGATATAGAAAATGCATTAAAGCAGTATACGTCTAAAATGTACTAATGCAATGTTATGGTTGCTGCTCGATTGTTCATGAAGTAACATCTTGGAATAGATTATAAAAAACGGAGTTCTCTTCCTGGTAGGCGAGTTACAACTTTGATGAGCCAATGAGCGCTCAGCTCCAAGCATTTCCCATCATCCTTGCAGTCGTACAGTTACTGGAAAGAGAGCAACTGCAACTGCGGCGCCTTGCTCCAAAAACTGTTTTCCCCTCAGTCCCGTGAGATTTCGGTGGCTCGCGCAGCCGTTTCCTCTGGAGCAAGTCGGACAACCTCTCTAACCGTCATGCAACGAGCCCAGCGGGGCTAGGCTGCGCAAAACTTGCTCACCTTAAACGACCCTATGATTTTGATGCATGTGAAAAGTCCATGTCATCGTAATTGGGACATCAATTCCCTCGGTTCATTGCGCGCATGTTCGTCTCTTCGTCTACAGTCATCGTGACCAAAGGCTCGCTGGGAACTGCAGTTTTTTCTCCTGTTCTCCCATTTTCCACGGGTTTCGCGAGGTTTGCATGGGCGGGTTGTATGTGTCTACATTTCTCTGCCAGACGAACTGAACAATACTGATATGAAATCTGCGTAAAGGTAAAACTATGTCTAGAAGGAAGGATAACGCTATTTATATCCAGTTTGTGGTTTTGTATGTTAGCATCGAGGACATTAAAAACGGTTGTAGCCGCTTCTACTTTCCTGAAGATCTGCATTGAGGTAGAGCTTGGACAGACTAGAATTATTGATAACCTATTGCCGTCGAACATTATGTGGTGTAGGTGTGTTGGCCTTAGTCCAGGACAGGTAGGCTATGGTTTAACTTGTCGAGTAGTCTACTGGGTTTACCTCTCCATAGTTTGTTACAGCATGCGGACAATAGGTGCGACACATCTAACCGGTTACATGCTGTAATTTTTCAGATACAGTGAGATGGCTGACGTATTCTCTTGAAGTTGTCTCACAGCCAGTCTCTCTTATTGTCTCTTAAATTCTAGACCTGATGCGGTTACACACTCAGCCAATACAATCAAACAATGAGCTAACTATATGTGGTATAATATATTACTAAGTCAGACGAACTACACTGTGTTGCTTTAGAATATTGTGCATGATAAACAGTGACCTCCATGGCTGTGACATAACCAGGAAGTTATCCCATCATCTTAAAGCCATTGGCTGCTGTGGTTGTCAGTCCCTGCTGTGTAAGCTACAGCCTGTCACAGATCACTTCAAGTGGGCTGAGGCAGAGGCCTTTTTTTTATGCTGTAGCCTATGTCTAAAGCATGGCAGCTTTCATACTCACTCAAATAATAATTGAACATTGCCCTCTCTTTCTCTCACTCATTAGCTTTTGAATTTCGGGAGGCATGTCCAAGAAAAGGGGCAGGTATGTAGAAACATGTAGCCATATGTCATCATATGATGCCATTATTACTGGTGTTCGTATATGACAATAGAACATCATGTTGGTTCAGCTACACAAAGAAGTGGTTAAACCAGGTGTACCACATTTCATTGTCAGGAATTGTCCAATCGTTTATATTGGACTTACGGCTGATCATGTTTGTATTCTAATGACATATTAAAGTTGGCTATTGCCTCTCCTAGTGCTGGAAAGTATTTGGCAGCATTTTCAAAACCACTCTGCTCTCTATACACCCACACATTCTCACACCATCCACACTGGGAAAAACTCATCATGACAAAACATCACTTTGCATGATTATTTGATTATTTGTGTGCATTTAAAAATAGTTAAATTGTTTGAGGTGGTCTGAATTCAAACTAGAGCAACTTGTCAGAAACGGTCTCAAAAGCAGTAACAACACGTAAGATAAAATGAATCAAGCCCCACTTTATTGTTTTAGCAAATATTGGAAATGTGTTCATCTGCAGTTTGTTACAGGTAGTAGCCTAACCTGATTAAGCTGTTCTGTTTATATAAGAGCCATACTTTCTTTTAACCCTTAACCACACACATACACACACATATCCATCCTGTGTTACCAGGAAGCGGAGTAGCGGGGAACTGAGTGACACAGTAACCCCTGATCCCAACTGCATTCTGGGAGTCCGTATTCAGCACAACTGGCGTGAGAAGGGAAACCAAAGCAAATGGAAGGGCACAGTGCTTGACAGGCTCAGCGTTAACCCCTCTCTCTTCATGGTCAAGTATGATGGCTTTGACTGTGTCTATGGCATTGAGCTGTTCAAGGATGAGAGGGTGTCAAACCTACAAGTCCTCACAGAAAAAGTTGGTGAGTGAGTAGTAGCCTCTCTTTTAGTCTGTGCCAGCTACCTTCCATCGGCTAATCATTTAGATTCTGATGAACATCAAGGCAAATTTCTTAAATGTGTTTTATGTCGAATAAAGGTGATTCAAATATATATTAATGTATGTAAGAGTTGGGTTAGATCACAAATTTGCCCACACTCTTCATGCCAGAAAGGCTTGCCAATACAGATAAATATTTTTCAGGGGGCAGTGAGAGCAGGGGAGCAAATGTCTTATTCCCATGCCATTTTTCTCCATTCATATTTCCTTTGTGCCTGTGTCTCCACAGTAAACAACAAGATCAAGATACCTCACGGGGCTGAGGAGCTGGTGGGCAAAGCGGTAGAGCATCTATTTGAAAAGGAGGATGGGGAGAAGAATGAGTGGAGGGGCATGGTCCTCTCCAGAGCTCCGATCATGACCAACTGGTATTATATCACTTATGAGAAGGACCCAGTGCTTTATATGTACCAGCTGTGGGATGACTATGCTGATGGGGACCTGAGGATTCTGCCTGAAGCAGGTATTGGCAATGAGCATATAACAACGATTCATACTAAAAGCCTATTAGACAAGACCAAGACACACCTCCTATGTGATTTACAGCAATATTCCACTTTGGTAGAACATTGTCATTTTTGGCACACATAGCATGTGACTTCATGAGCAGCCAGTCCCAAACATTAGCTGTCCTGGGAGTCTGTAATCACCACCAGTCATCGGGCTTTTTTTTTTTAAACTCTCATTAGCAAACAGGCAAAAGTACTTCATGAAAAGTAATTACTTCTTGAAACCATGGACAC
This sequence comes from Monocentris japonica, assembly GCA_900323365.1. Lineage (NCBI taxonomy): Eukaryota > Metazoa > Chordata > Actinopteri > Trachichthyiformes > Monocentridae > Monocentris > Monocentris japonica. The sequence continues at coordinate 9,246 of OOFE01014938.1, read as the reverse complement.
AAACTCCACACAGACACAACACTGACTAGGAGTTCATACAGGGTTTGTGCGTTCTACTAAATGTCATACTAAAGTGAAATATCGCATTAAAATGAAAATGCCTTAAACAGAAGTGTTTCTTGTGTGGATTAGACGAGATTTATGTACATGACAATGTATCAGCCACAGCTAGATATGAGAGCCAAAACTAATCAGTGATGCTATGAAGCAACACTTTCTGGAGCTGTTCCATTGATAAGGAGGAATAGCCCCTTCTAGTTTCAGAAGATTCAAATATTTCTCTGCCAACCTTTGAGTTGGCACATGTAAACATCATATCCAATGGACAGTAACTCAGATCAGCTCTAATTTCTAATAATGACAAACCTGACTAAGATTGCCAGGATATTCCAACATTATCCTCATGCATGTTTCCTGTTGGTTTCAGTCTCTTTAAGCTTTGTGTCCATGGTAATATTGAGCATATCCAGAATATGAACCTAACTGAGACATGAGCTAGAGCTATTATCTGGAATCCTGTACTGACGTAAATGCAGTGAATGAATAGGACACGTTGATTTTGTGAACACTGTGACAGTACCAGGATTATTTTCTGGGGATATGGGTGTATTTTGGTTTGGAACTGGCAGCGCTTCTATCAAGCACATTTAGGTGTTAAATGTTGTGCTCACAAACTCAATCTTTCATATATTGTCAATGGAACAGCTCCAGAAATGGTTGCTGAATGATGCCACAAATTAGAGCGTTGGTTTTCTGGATTCTAGCTTCGTAGTTCTCTTGCCTACCTACGTTGAATGCACTTATTGTAAGTCGCTTTGGGTAATTTAATGTTTATTTACCAAATTACAGAAAATACTCCAAATGACACAGAACACATTTGAAAAAATCTCAAATTTAACTGTAATTCTAAAATGAACCTCTTAATCCCTCTTGTTCATTCCTCTCTGCTCAGAAAACAAGCACCTGTTGCCTGCAGACAGGAAGCCAGGAGAAGAGACAGAGAGTCTGGTGGGGAAACAGGTGGAGTATGTTACTGACAAGGGTGTGAAGAGAACAGGCCTGGTCATCTACCAGGTCCCAGCCAAACCCTCTGTCTACTACATCAAATACGATGATGACTTTCACATCCATGTCTATGACCTGGTCAAAACCACCTAGAGGTGATGGACACTTTACCTCACCCTCCAGCCCTTCTTGTCCCCCTAGCCCCCCTCCATCTGCTTACTTTTCATTCATTGTCATCTCTCATTCAATTTGCAGGGTTTAACAGATAATATGCTTTATTATTCAGAAAAAAAGAAGTGTACTCTTTCTGGTATGCACAGCAGAACTGTAGCATCGCTATGCTAGGCCATTAGGGGGAGGAAGAGAACCTCTGTACATGTGAAAGGTATACCTCTTAGTCAACGTTTTTGGTTGTTGCTCTGCTACGTAATAGTTTCAGTTTGCACAGTCCAGGCGTGCACTTGCCCAACAGCTGCAAAGGGCAGCTGTGACTGCATTTGCATTGTTGTCCCTAAGATACTCACTAACTTGGCCTTATTTAGAGTAATTCGATTGATGACATCTCAAAATATAATGTGTAACAGTGCTGCCAAAAATAGCCTTTTAAAGCCATTATTATTTTGATCATTTTAATGACAAATAAGCATGATGCACTGATGAATAAGCCCTTTATCAACTAGACTGAACTTTTGAGGACCAATAAAGTCTATAGCTTCGAGGTCAAATGCTACAGTGCCCGTTAACATCACAATATCAGTAATCTGGGTTTGTTGTTGTGCAGCTGATTTTATTGATCCATGTAAACGTTCATGTACGTTATTCCCTATTCAATCAACAGTTCTACAAACTAGACAATACCTGCCAAAGTGAAGAACAGTACCGCACATAAACGACACTATTGTGTTTTATATCGAGGCCTTCCTTAGAGGTAATTACTGATAGTGTGATTGGGCAGGTAAAGACATGCATGTATCTAGCTATCTAACCATAACATTGGAACAGGTTAGTATTGTAAAGGATGAATCAAAGCAGCATTGAAACATCACTTGAATTTGGCCCTTTTACATTAGACAATGATGAAGGTACCATCCATTCAGATGAATCACTCTCATTTGGAAAAATGCCCCTGCAGCTACCCCTTTTGACCATGTTTAGCATTACAGCATCCATGGCTGTATTATTAGGCTACATGATGTAGTATCACTAATGTCAGGCCCCTCGCCTTCTAATATTGATGGAAGGTTTCTATGTAGGCACTCATCCTTGCTTAATAGCACAAGGAACGTCAGATCCCTTGTGTTGGTAACGAAGAGCCAGTTTGCTAAATTGTCATACAAATTTGATCCCACACAAATCATTAAGTGCCTTCAGGCTTATCATGTTGCAATATTGTATATATCTGCTATTTGCGCTCCTAACCTAACATAGCTTATGAAGGCCACTATTTGGTCTTTATTATTCATTGAAAAGTTAGACGCTCTAACAAAAATTGTGACACTGACAACTTGAGAAAGGTTTTGCAACCATGAATTTATATTAGAGGATATGTGCAATGTTTTGCTGTTAATGCAGTTTGAACATGTTCTTTAAATACAACATGCTCAGTCACTGGTTGTATAATCTCATTGTTGGTGATATTGTGGGGAGCACTTAATTATATATTGTATAAAGTTTATATGTTTAGGTTGTGGTACGCTACATTGTTTCCCCAACATGCTTTTTTTTGCTTAAGAGCAAATATGGCGGATTATGCTTTACGTCACACGCATGAAGAAAACTTAGAACAGTTACTTGTTATAATACATTCTGCTTACAGTATTTAATCTGTAAAATTTGTGTAAAATGTATTGTAATGTTGCCTGTTGTGATTACCCTCATTTCTGTGAATATTTCATTAAAACACCACCAGCTTTTAGTAAATTGTATATACAAAAAGTATATATCACAAAGGTATAACGAAACAACATAGATCAGTTTGTCAAGACAGTAAGTAAAATTTGGGCCCGAGTCTTTGTAATTTTGTCTCTTACAGACAGGAGAACTATGCCCAGTGATTTGTCATTATATCCTAGTTCCAGGAATAGGTCTCGCCCCTCTCAGCCTTCTTCAAGCCATTCACTGTATCCCTCAGTAAACTAGTTGATTGGTAGGTATACTGTGATTTTCATACTGTGATTTTTCATGCTTTTCTATTACCTGGCTGTCAAAGATTTGCATGCATCATATGAATGGACTGACTGGAGACCTTTAAGTCTGTTATTTTGGCAGTGGAAGAGTGAAAATGTCTGGCAGAATCAGGACTGTTTATTAATCCCACATTTATTATAAAACCTAAATTTGAAAAGGAGACAAAAAAAGAAGTCCATAGTCATTTGGAGGTATACCGCCACCCGTTAACACCTGTGGTGTGTGTTTCTATGTTGAGTAGAGTGTAATTCCAAATTACTGTGTGTGCTCTTCACCCTTTCACTCACTTCTTCCTGTTCTGGAGTTGTAGCAGCAGCCACAGGCAATTTGTGTCATCATTCTGTCATGGGTAATAAAGTTTTTTGCACATTTGTTTGCTCTATGCTATTCCATGAATATACTGTCACGATCCAAATGCAATCAATGGATAGTGCAAGTAAAAAAGACTCAACTATTTTTAATTACAAATTAAAAGGTAAAAATGAATCGGTCACAGGCTCACTAACATAGTGCTGACATCATGAATTTAATGTGGCTGGCCTACATACAGTAGTCCAACTTTAAAAGACTTTTCTCTCACGACAATTTCCTTTTCCCCAAATTCGCTTATTGAAATCAATGCAACAACTCACACCAAACACTTTACACGTTTAGGATTCATGTGTTTTACATCCATAAAGGGTGAAATTGAATATATACAAAACAGACATTTTCTTTATAAAATAAGTGAGTTGGATGGTACAAGGAGAACTTGGGTCAAAGCCAAAAGCAAATTAACTGATAGCATACACAAAACACATGACACCGTGAAATATGTCCATTAGTTTGTTTTCTTGTATACAGGTGTTATGTATAGCCTCCAATTCCACTATCATTTAGTGTGAAAATTTACCCTTCTGGAGACTTAAATTGCTTACAACACAAACTCTTAACTTTTAGACTTAAATTGCTTTTCAACTCAGGGAGTTTTCTTGACAAATGAGTGTTGGCCTTTAGAATTCTGTGATCCAGAAGTATTCATTCATATCAGCCAAATGATTTGATATAGGGTGTTTCTTCTTTCCCTGTGAGGGGTTCCAACTTTTGAAGTAATGGCATTTCTGAAGTTTGGATTCAGATTGCAGAGACCCATCCAAAAGCCATAGAGTCATACATGTCAGGTTGTTCCATGGTGTTCATGTTCATTTGGTGAGGTCTTTCAGGTACTGCAAACCCCGATTGGTGTATTCACCTGCTCTTGTGGGGGCTTCTGAAAGAGCTGAAATTGACGACCGCACTCCTACAATAAAGTTAGACAAACAAAAATAAATGTCTGGAAATAGAAACCTTACAAATATCAACTTTGATTTGATGCACCACAAATACATGAAAGGCATCTGGTAGCCATTGGTCCTAACAAGCAAGAATACGATACTAACCTTGTCGAAATGAACAAAAATGCACAAATCTATAACTGAACTGAAAATGCACTAAATGCCACTTGTGCACTACTGCAGGTACCCATCTGTTATATAGCTTAGTCTAGTTATTATATTCTGTAAATATTATTATATTTATATCCTAAGTGCAATAGATCTGCCACGCTCCTGTGGAGACCATATCGTAACGCATGTTCTTATGGCTTTTTTTCAGCTTATAATTGTACTGGTGTGTATAGTGTAGTGTAATATAGTATTGTATATTATAGTATGGTACAGTACAGTTGATTTAGTGTATACAGTATTGTTCAGTACAGTTTCTTGGTTTTATAGATAGATAGATAGATACTTTATTGATCCCCAGAGGGAGGTTCTGGGGTTGCAGCAGCATAACAGTATCACAAAAACAGAATGCACAAAATACAAAGGCCTAAATACTAAATACTGCAATACTAGATGACATACTATGACATAGAACCAGGATGTACAGCGGATGGATGGCATGTTTACATATATACAAGTAATAAGACTGGGAGGAGCAGCTTGTGAATGAATGGAACGTACACATATACAGAGTTATGAATAACAGTGAATAAAAGTGAACGGTAATGGATAAGGTGCAGGGTGATAAGTGATAAGTAAAGAGGAGGAACACAGTACTCAGTTGAGCTGTAGAGGGGGAGGGATTTTCACTGCACATCCTGTATGTGTATGTGACAAATAAAGTTCTTGACTTGACTTTGCAGAATGGTATAGTATGTAGTCTACACCAGAGTAAAAAAATAGTTACACCTGACAGAAGAACAAGAAGAAATTGATACTCATTCAAAAGCAAGAGGGAAAACAATGGCTGCATTAACACCATCTCATTGACTCTGACCATATCATTTAGATGGATAAGGGTGATATGTGATAAGTTAACATCTTAATTCTTAAATTTATTTAGCCTTACTGTGTGTGACATTGTGGTGTCTAGTGAGCAGCCCTCCAAGTCCAACATACTCTGCCAATAAAGCGATTCAGATTCTGATGAGGCCATTCAGTGATGCCGTTATTGGTTATTATATCTTCGAAAATCAAACACTGACAATAGTTTAGGCCAGGAGGGATTGCACTGCAATCTAACAAGAACAATACAACCACATTGTTAATGCTGTGTGCGTTCAAAAATAAAAAAAAGTTAAGTTAATACTGTACAGCATTACCCCCCCCATAATTAAATAAAAACAACATTC